>WXYE02142550.1:0-18381 GCA_011319275.2 Echinosphaeria canescens | reverse complement strand
GACCGTGGCGTTATTGGCAATCTGAAGGCGCTGCACGCCGGCCGCGGTAGCCGCGGTGAACACGGCACCGGTCACGTTGGCAAAAGTAGCGTTGTCGGCCGAGTCCTGGATGGCCACGGTGACGCTGGTGCCGGTGAACGCGGTCACGTGCAGATATGCCTGGAGGCCGAATGCGGTGGCGGCCGCATTGTCGATGCTCGCGCCGTTAGTGGCGCCGGTGTCCGTGCGCAGCCCGGGCGTGAGCTGAAGCCCCCACTCCAGGCCGTACGCGTTGGCCTGGGCCGCGATCGCGATGGACAGCGAGCCGTCGGCGCCGCGCGAGGGGTCGTAGTTGAGCTGTTTGCTGACGCACGAGGCTGCCTGGGACCCGAGCCCGTACCCACGGCAGTACGTGACCTGCCGGTCCCCGTAGGGCAGCGTGCTCAGCACCTTGTGCTCGCCGACCACGAGCGCCGGGTTGAACCAGGACTGGAACTCGATCCCGCCGTCGCGCAGCCCGCCGATGCGCTCGGGGGCGTACTTGTCGATCGCGGTCACCTCCATGGCCGCCGGCCCGCCCGCGATGCGGGAGAGGGAGCCGATATCACCGGAGAGGTCGAAAGCGTCCACCAGGAGGTGATCGCCCATGCCGCCTTGTTTGGCCATTACGCTACCTGCCCGAACGCGTCGTTTATGATGAGAGGGACGGTAATGTCCACTACGCGGAACTTGGTGCGATCGATGTCGAGGTAGCCGGCCTCGGCCTCGAGCGCCTGGCCGTTCTCGCCCAGCAGATCGACGTTACGGATCATGCCATCCAGGGTGAAGTCCCCCGAATAGGCCGTGAGCAGGGCGTCCGTGGCCTGAACCAGAACCGGGTCCATCATGTCCAGCTCGGTCGGTTCCTTGATCGCGCTGGTGTAGAGGCGCACCGTCATGACCAGCGAAATGCTGGTGCTCGCGAGCCCGGAAGCCTGCGGCGCCGGCCGGATGTTCTGGAACCAAATGGCCCCGGTCAGCCCGGTGTTCGGCGCCGACCGCGGTTCGTACTGATTCACCTTCTCGAACCAGCCGCCGGCCATGGCGTGCGAGGCCAGCGCATCGATGTAGGCCTGAATCTCCAGCGCCACGTCAGCCCCCGAGCTCTCTCAACATGCGAGCGATGTACGGCCGCGCGATGCGCTCGCTCTGGTTCTGGACGGACTGGTTCGCGCGCCGGAACGCGTGGTAGCCCTTGAAGCGGGTCTCCCGGTTGCGTGAGCTGACGCCCTCCAGCCACGGCCCGTAGATGACATTGTTGTCGTGCACGCGCCCCTGGCCATCCTTGATGTCCCGGGTGATGTTCGACTGGTAGAAGCCCGTGGGGTGCTTCAGGTCCTTGCGCAGAATCTGGTGCACGCGCCGGTAGGCCAGGTTGGTGAGGGCCCGGTTGATGCCCTCCACCATCTTCTTCATTGCGCGGTGGCGCTTCATGGCATCGAAGAACGGGCCGTGATACTCGATCTTGGCGTCAGGCATCAGGTCACCAACCCCAGCAGGACCGCGGCCAGGATGATGTCCAGCAGGGCGACGGCGATCGCGAGACGCCGGATCATGAGCCCACCGCCCGGGTGCGCACCTGACGGCCGTAGCGTCGATAGACGCGCTCCATGAGATCTTCGAGCCCGGCGCCTACCGCCTCGCGCGCGTTGCCACCCGTACCCGAGCCGGCGCCGACCGGCCGCGCGTACCCACTGGCACCCTGGGACACCTGGACCTCGGCGCCGGCCACAGCCGTCTCCACGACGAGCGAGGGCGCCAGCAGGTTGGACACGCTGGCCGCGGTCAAGTGAGAGGCTGCGGTCGTGCCCAGCACGCCGCGCGTCACGGTCAGCTGCCTCGGTGCAAAGATCGTGGCGCCGGACGTGTGTGCGGCTAGCGGAGTGGCGTTGGTAGCCCGGGCGACGTAGATCGTGTTACCCGCCACGCCCTCTACGCGCATCCACTCGCCGTCGATCCTGATGCGCTCGTTGTAACGGATCAAGGCACCGTTGCTGACCGGGATCGCGATCTCCGCCTTGTTCGCCGAGAGGCTCGCCGTGATGGTCACGCCCGTGGTCACCGGGGTCTTCTCGGTGACCACGAACCGCTCAGCGTCCACCAGGCAGAGCTGGCCGACCCCCACCTGGCTGGAGTCATCGATCAGCAGCGCGGTGGCCGAGGCGTTCACTCCTGCGCTGAGCGCGGTGGCCGGCATGGTGTTCACGGGGTAGAAGAACGTCCCGGTGATGCTAACCGCGCGCTGGGTCGTCTCATCGGACGTCCAGTAGTTCGCGCCGGACTCGTTGTAGTCGATCCAGGTGTACGGCGGGCCCCCGACCGGCTGGAGGATGTAGTCCGCCGCGGTCATGGTGACCGACCCCGAGGTAACCAGCGTCGGCGCCGAGGCGAGCTCGTTCTGACGCAGCCAGAGGCTCAGCCCCTCGGGCTGGTCAAAGGTCAGAGTCCCCGTGAAGGGATAGAAATACCGGTGACACAGCCCCTCGATGTCCCGGGAAACCGACCTGATCGCGGCATCAATGCGAGCGTTGAGCCGCAGAGAATCTGCAAGCTGCAACGTGTCTTGCACCTGCTCACGGGTGCAATACGAAATCTCGACCATGCTCGCGACTGCTTCCTGCGCGATCGGTACGGGCTCTGAAGTTGTGGGGCCCGGTAGCGGTGGGGGCTGACGCGGACGCTACCGGGCGGTATCACCGGTGATCATATGACGAGAGTGCTGACATTCCCATCGGTCTCCGGTAGCCATCCGCAGTACGGACAGAACCGGATCCCGTTGAGGTTGGTCTTGATCGGCTCACCGTCGTACTTGCAGGCGATGGCCGGGCGGGCCAGGTCGTACTCACGCTCGGCGCGCGCCGTACTGATGATGCTCTGAAGCCCCCGCCACCCGTTCGCCATGCCGAGCTAGTTCCGGGCGCGCTTGGTGGCCGCCGTCTTGGCCGGCGTGGTGCCCTCGGTCGAGCGGTCCTCGTCCTTGGACTTGTCGAGCGTGAGGGGCGTCGGGTGCTCGGTCTCGCCGCTGGCGTCCGAGACTGTGATGGTGTTGTCCGTGCCCTCGCTCGAGCGGTCGTTCTCGGAGTCCACCTCGGTGTTGCCGTCGCGGTCCTCGCGGCCCTCGGCGATGGCCCGGTCCCGGCGCTCCTCCTCGGTCACGAAGGAGACGTCGCCGATGTCCCGGCCGTCCAGGGCCCGGATGTTGTCCGGCTTGTCGGTGGCCACGTCGTAGAGGCCACCGTTGGCGGACTTCACCACGCCCTCGTGGCCCTCGTAAGACGGGATGTCGTTCGCGTTGATCTTCGGCATGTCCTGATCCTCCAGGTTGTAAGCAGTGTCGGTACGGGTGTCCTGCTTCAGGGTGACCGTCAGCGCGCCATCGGTGCCGACCTGGTAGGTCTCGACCTCATCGGCCGCGAAGGTCACCTTGTTGCCGAGATTCTCCATGCCGACTCCATTCAAGTTTCAGCCCGTTTCCTTGTATTTCCCCCTCGGAAATACAAGGAAACGGGCATTCACCTGGAGGCTACGCGGCCACCACGTAGGCGCCCGGGTCCAGCGAGATGTAATTGACGTACCACTTCATCGCGCCGGTGTTGGTGGCGTCCGTGATGGCCCGGATCGCGCCGGCGCCGATCACGAACTCATTGTTCTGGGCGCCGAACACGCCCACGGTGCCCGCGCTGCCGAGCGTAGGGATCGTGAACAGCGTGCCGACGGCCAGCGAGGTCACGGCCACGTTGGCGGAGAGGTCGGCGTTGCCGGTCGTCGCCGTGTTCAGGACGTTCAGCTTGAGGTTGGTGACCGTGGCCGACATGACCGTGGTCACCTGGCCCACCAGGCTGGTGATCAGCACGTTGCCGCCGACCACGTTGAACAGGGTGCCGGTTGCGGTAGCCGGCAGAACGGCCGCGGCGCGCGAGGCCACAGGGCCGTAGTTGGCCCGGAGAATCTGGATGCCTGCGAGTCCAGTGCTCATGCGATCACACCCGGACGTTCGCGAGGTTGGTGACCTTACGCTGAACGTCCAGGTCACCGAGGATGTAGACGCTCGTCGCGTTCGCGTGCGAGCACGCGATGTAGCTGAAGCCGTCCGAGAGCGCACCCTGCGGGATGTAGACGTACAGCGCAGCCGCAGCCGCGCCGATCGTGTTGATCGACGTGCCGTTCACGCCACCGGCGCCGGCCGTCCACACCGAGGTGCCCGCGGCCTGGGTCCAGTACGCGAACGTGCCGGCCAGGGTCTGGCTGGTGCCGCCCGATGCCGCGGTGGCCTCGGTGATGGTGACCGTAGAAACGTTGGTCGCGCCGACCACATAGAAGCCGACCCCCGACGCATCGCGCAGGCTCACGCGAATTGCAGCGGTGGTCTGCGACTGGGTGAGGTTGTAGCTACGCCCGAGGGCGAGAATGGAACTCATGACCTAAATCCCTTCGTAGGGTGCCGGGGCGTCACTGCCGGCTGGTTAGACGTTCTGGAAAATCCGGGCAATATTCGTGTACGGAACGAAAGTCCGTTCCGTGGCGGGCCCTGCAACCGCGGCATCGAACGTGACGCCATGGTCGCCGAACTCGATCTTGTCAACGGAGAACTGTGCGGGCCCCGATGGTGCCGAAATCCGGTCGATCGAGATGAGGTTGGCAGACTCTTCGAACGAAAGTTCCGTGATGTTGACGGTCATGCGTGGATCTTATCGGGCCCAGCCCCTTCAGGCTGGGCCCGAACCAGGATCAGGGACGCGCCGCGAGCTGCACGTACGCCGAGAGCGTCGGGCCACCGTTGCGCGGGGTGATCGCGCTCTGGAGCCACGGGCGGCCGTCCACGCGCTCGATGAACCGGTAGGCCATCATGTCGTTGCCGAAGCGGTAGTCGGCCGACTGCTCGGCCTCCATCTGCATGCGGTCACCGATCAGGTACTGCGAGAAGTCCACCAGGTTGACGTCGCCGGCGCCACCGAGGTTCGACACCTTCTCGCTGATGATGATCGGCAGGCCCAGCAGGCTCATGGTCGGCGCGCCGGTGCCGGCCGAGCTCACGATCGGGCCCAGAGCGGTGCCGCCGGTGCCGACGGAGAGCGCCATGGTGAAAAGCTCGGGCAGGCAGGCCGGCGAGACGATCCAGACCGCGTTGGCCAGCGAACTCGGAAGCATGCGGGCGTACATGCCCACGATGTTTTCCCACTGGATGGTGGCGGCCGTCTGGCCACCGACCGCGGCCTGGCTGACGATCGCGGTGTTCAGCGGGTTGAAGACGCCCAGGGGCTCGCCCACGCCCGTGCCGTACATGAAGGCGATGTCCTCGAACCACCCGATGCCCTTGGGCATCATCGTGTTGAGCAGCGTCTCCACCGAGATGGCCGAGTCCCGGCGCAGTTCGTTCGGGACCTCGGTGTAGGCCGTCAGTTTCTTGGCCTCGAGCACGATGCGGCCGAAGTTGGGCTGGCTCTGAACGAGCGCGGCACCTTCCTCGGTCCAGTAGCCGATCACGCCGCCGTAGACGCTGGAGACGTTGGAGGTGGAGTCCACGATCGGCATCGAGATGCGCAGGGTGGTCATCGGGATGACCGTGGCCCGCGGCCGGACGACGCTGTTCTCCAGCGCGACCTGCATGAGCGTGGCCCGGAACTCCTCGGGGATGAGGAAGCCACCGGACGCGGGGTCCGTGGAGGACATGGCGTTCTCGATGAGCGCCCGGCGCTCCTGCTCGGCACCGGACTGGATGGTCTTGTGGTCGACCACCTTGAGGAAGTCCCACAGGTCGTCGAACTTGCCGTCCAGCGGGGCGCCGGGGGCCAGCGTGCCCGACTTGTAGGTGGCCGTCTGGCGCTGGGCGCGCAGATCCGCGGCCGTCGCCTTCTTGCCGCCCTTGGTCAGCTCGGCACCGCGCTCGGCCGCGTAGGCCGCCATGGCCCGCTCGACCTGGATGGAGACCTGCTCCTCCACGTCGGCGTTGGCCTTGCCGAACGTGTTGACGTAGTTGGTCATGAACTCGGGGAACGAACCCTCGTCCATCAGGGTCTTCATCTTGGTCTTATCGACCAGGACTTCCTGGAGACCTTCGGCCGTGGTGGGCACGGCCAGCTTGACGGTCATGCTGCGTCCTTCCTGGCCGTGCGGCCCGGGTTGGTGTTCAGCCAGTGCGCCATCGCCATGGCGTGCTGGAAGTTGTCGTCTTCCTCGAGAGTGACCGAGCCATCGACCGGCGGCGCACCGTCAACAATCTTCAGATTGTCCTCAATGTCCCGCTCGGTGACCTTCTCCGACGCGGCCTCGTGTTCGGCCAGGAACGCCTTGGCCCGGTCGGGCAGGATGGCGTCCCAGCCGGAGAGGCGTTGCGCTACCGCGTACGCCTCGTCCTCGCCGTCCTCGTCCTTGACCTCGGTGAGTTCGTCCACCAGGCCCGCGGTCAGCGCCTCCTGGCCGGTGTACCAGGTGCCATCCTCGCCGTTGACGGTCATGAGGTTGCGCCAGTGCTCGACGTCCTCGCCGGCGCGCTCGGCGTACATATCGGCGATGTTCTCGCTGACCTTGTCCAGCATCTCGCCCGAGGCCCGGTGCGTGTTGCCGTTGCCGTACGTGTAGGTCATCGCGTCATGGATCATGATGAACGCGTTGCGGGCAGACACGATCCGGTCGCCGGCCAGCATGATGAACGACGCCGCCGATGCTGCGAGACCATCAACGTAAACCGTGACGGTCCCGGCATGCCGGGCAAGTAGCGAGTGGATCGCCACACCGTCAAAAACGTCTCCCCCGCCCGAGTTGATGCGGACGTTGATCGGGCCCGGGCCCGCCTCGCGCAGGAGCGCGGCAACGTCGGACGCACCGATACCCTCCTCGAACCATCCGCCCCCGCCGATGCGGCCGTAGATCATCAGTTCGGCCGGGGCATCGGCGGTCGGCCGCTTGTGCATGGCCAGACCGGGCTTGTCCCGGTCGGTGACGTGCTGGTGCTTGATGGCGAAGTCGACCGCCGGCTGAAGGCGGGCCAAGATCTCGCGCTGCCGCTTGTTCACAGCGTCGCCTTTCCGGTGGTCGCCAGGTCCCAGATCAGGCCAGCCGCGGCCGTCCAGGCTTCCCTGATCTGGTCAGGCAGCTCATCAAAAGTAGGCATCGGCTCGCCTCGGAAGTTTTTGAAGCCGGTCACCTTGCCGTAGGCCGTGTAAGCCAGGCGCGCCCGTGACTCTGGGGTTGTCGTGGTCATCCTCGGTCACTCCTTCGCCTCAGCACCTTGCACCGGCACTTGTTGCCGTACTGGGCGCCCACGCACTTGATGTAGCCGGCCCCGCCCGGGTAGTCCGTGTAGGCCGATTCGCGATTACGGTACAGCTTGCCAAGATTCTTCTTGCAAGGATCGCAGCAGTTGTCATCGCGGTGACCTCGGACGACCCAGCGCATGGCCATATCCACAGAGTTGTCCACAGCCTGTGGATCATCCTTGGGATCTTCCTCGGCGCCGGGCTTGCCCTCGCCGTCCTCCTCGCCGGGAGCCGGCTCGCCCGGCTTGCCGAACGTCGGCGGGGGTGGCGCGGTGTACTTCAGCTCGGGCCAGTCGATCAGCTCGAGCACCTCGGCCGCCTCAAAGCCGGCACCGACCAGCTGGACCAGGACCGCGCTCTTGGTCTGGAGCTCGGCCAGAGCCTGCTCACTGTTCTCCGGGACCGGGTCGGTGTAGTCGAGCACCATTCGCTTGGCCGAGCCGTAGAGGCTGAGCACCTGGCGGTTCAACATGCTCTTCCACCGGTTGAGCCGGGGCTTGAGCATCCAGCGCGCAAACAGGTACTCGCCGGCCTCGGCGTTGGCGCGGTTGACGTCCTCCACGATGCCGATGATCGACTTCGGCATGCCGAAAGCAGCCAGCGCCTTGTCCCGGCCGACCCCGTCCAGCTCGGCAATCTGAAGATCCTTGAGGCTGAACGCGTTCTCGACCCATTCGGCCTGCTCGAGGATGGCCACCCGGTGCGCCTTGCTGGTGCCCTGGTGCTGAGCAGCCCAGCGCCGGGACATCTCCTCGAACTCGTCATCACCCAGGCGCCGATCGACCTTGAGCATGCCGCCCGGGATCGCGCTGTTCTTGAAGAACTGGGCCTGCCATTCCTTCGTGAAGCGCTGCGCGTCCAGGTCGCGCAGCAGGGCCTGGACGGCGCCCATGCCGCGGTAGGGGTCGACCGGGGAGGGCTGCCGGATACGCAGCAACTCTTTGGGCTTGAGCGGGACCTTCTCGCCCGAGCCCGGCGCCGTGTAGACCCAGCCGGCCAGGAAGTTGACCGGGTCCGGCACCGGCTGGATGCGGTCGGGCCGCAGCACCCACATGTCCTTGGGCAGGCCGGCGCCGAACCCCATCACGATCGAGCACTCGCCGACCAGGTCCACGTGCTGCTGGCCGGACTCCACGATCTCGCTGAACGGCTGGAAATCGTTCGGGTGCTCGAGCAGGTCCAGGACCGCGTGTTTCTTGACCTCGGTGCGGTCCTGGTCGTCACCGGTGCCGCTCTTGGTCCAGAGCTTCCATTCGGCCTCGGACGTGCTCTCGGCCAGGCGCGCCACGATGGGGTGAATGACACCGTCCGTGGCGTAAGCGTTGAGGAAGGCCAGCATGTCCGAGGACGGCTGGTACCCGTAAAGCCCTGGTCGGGTGGTGGATGCGAGCGGCACGGGGGTGCGCGCCTCGATCTCACGTCGCGACGCGCGACTCAGGGGACGGGTCCAGCGACTCACGTAATGGACCGCCGGTCACGCTGCATGTTGATCAGGGTACGGCCCGACGGCTCGATGTCCATACGTTGGGGGATCGGCTCGGGCGCTTTGGCCTGTTCGGCCAGGTACTCGGGATCGGCGTCACCATGCCCGCGTGCCAGTTTGCCCAGATCTACGTATTTGTCGATCTGGGCCGCGCGCTTCTGAGCGTGCTCGCGCACCTGGCGCACCTCGTCCTCGGACCATTCGGCACTCATGAGACCCCCACCCACCAGGCGACGTCGGCGCCCGTCTGTGTGCCGATCGTAGCGGGAAGTGCCGTGGTCAGGCCCGTATCGGCCGTGGAGTAGCGCAGCGTGGTGCCGCTCATGCCGGCGTTGAGGATGGCCGAGTTCATGTTCTGGGCCCGGCTCATGCTCGGCGCGGTCAGCCCGTTGTTGAACCAGGCGACCTTGTACCAGGTCCACGGAGTCACGGGCACCGGCGTCTGCAAGGGCATGGTCTTCAGCCCGGGCGTGGACCAGGGGGTGGTGAGGTCGCTCGTCTGGCCGAGAAGTTGGCCGGCGTCGGAGTAGAACCCCATCAGATTGCGGCCGGACACGAGCGTGATGCCGCCCGCGGTCAGGTAGCACAGCAGATTGCTGACCAGCGTGGCGTTGGTGACCTTGAGCCGGACCACCTGGAGCGTGCCCCCACCGAGCTGGAGGATCCCGGCCTGGAGGTTGACCGGGTCGAAGGACCAACCGATCAGTTGGTGGTCGCTGGGGATGACAAAGGGGGTGACGGTGCCGGACGAGGTGTTCTCATAGAGCGGCATAGGAGGGATTTTCTACCACCAGGTGACGCGCGCGTTGCCCGTCCCGGTATCCAGAATCCCGGAGATCACCCCGCCGTAGACCGGCTGGGGCAGTTCGTAGTAGCCGTTCGAGGCGATGCGCACGGTGTACGCGCTCGCGCTCGCAGTCGCGGCAAAGGCGATGAACAGCACGCCGGCCGAGTCGTTGACGATCGTGGCCATCTTGCGGTTGCCGCCGGCTGCGAGCAGGACGGCGCTCGAGGTGCTCGTAGCCACGGACGAGAGCGTGGCGGTCTGGCTGGGCGTGGTGCTCATCTGGCTGGGGCCTCCTGGTCGTCATCGCCGTCGGTCACGTACGCGATGAAGATCAGCGCTGCGCACAGGGCCAGCCAGCCGAGCCAGGTCCCCCACGGGGAGCGGAACGCGCCGATCACGCCGCACGTGAGAGCGATGATCATGATGAGTGGCGTGCGGAACCCGCTCAGCCGCTCCCACTTGATCGTTCGCCCCATGGCCGTGATCGTACATGGCAAAGCCCCAGCGCCACGGGGGTGTGCTGGGGCTTTGGTGGTGCCGCTGATCAGTCGCAGACGACGTTGCCGTTCGTGAAAGCACAGAGCTGGATACTGCTGGCACGGTTGTACCAGTTGGTGTTGTAGTTCGGGATGCCGTTGTTGCTGGCGACCGTGGTGCTCAGGTTGTTGTCCTGGCTGATGCTGCCGACCGGGACGAAGAAGTCCACGTAGCCGCCGGCGTAGTTGCAGTTCACCCAGTCGTACATGCGGATGACCTTGTTCTGGCCGCCGTTCTGGTGGGCCACGATCGATGACGGCGGCTCGTCATAGATCACACCACCGATGTCCCAGTAGTGATTCTCCAGCGACGCACAGTTCCGGGTGTACGCGGCCATCTGGGAGAACGAACGGCGCCAGAAGCCACCACCCTTGTTCCAGTCCACCCAGTTGTAGAGGCAGACTGCCGACGCGCTTCCGGGCGGACCGCCGCCGTCGTCACAGCCGTTGATGATCGTGGCCTGAGCCGGCGCCGCGGCCACCGTGGCGCCCAGGAGCGCGATCGCGAGGATCGCGCCGATGCGCTTGAAAATAGTCATGCCCTACTATAGCAGATTACGGGGCAGGCGGGGCGATCGTGGTCACCGTCTCCGGCCTGGCCGGGCCTGCATTCGGGTAGCCGCAGACCACGGCGAGCGCGATCAGGGCCAGCAGGGCAGCACCGATGATGATCAAGGCTGCGCGCGTCGGGCCGTCCATCACATGAACCTCACTCGCGGCTGGGGCTGCACGTCGCGCTCCATGATCAGGTAGCGCTTGGCGTCACAGCCGTGGTCGTTCTCCTTCAAGGGCTCGTCCTTGCCCTTGTCGTGCCAGATGTAGCCCGGGATCTCCTCGAGCGTGCTGGCCGGCTTCTTGGCATCCAGCAGCAGTTGGTCCCGGCGCACGGTGGCGTTCCTGAAGAACAGCATGCGCGGCCGGCCACGGCCGTCCAGCCGGAAGCGCGCCATGGTGGCCTGGATTCCGTCGGAGACGTTCTTGCTGGCCGGGCGAGTCGGCCAGGAGAGATGCCGCTCCAGCGTGGCCCGGTCCTCGGCGTCGTGGTCACAGATGATGATGTACGGCTTCTGCCGGTCCCAGCCCTGGCTCTCGGGCTTGACCCAGGAGGCCATCACCTTGGCGTGGTCCTCCACCAGCGTCTGCGTCTGGTAGATCTCGCGCACCAGCACGAGCTGATCATCCGGGCTGATGGCCCAGTCCTGGCAGACGAACGGGTTGACGTACCCGAAGTCGACCGACCAGGCGCGGCGCCAGGTGGCCGGAATCTCGAACGGCTCCACGATGTGCAGCCCGGGGTCGAACTCCTCGTAGATCACGCCCTCGGCCGCGGCCCAGATGCCATCACGCAGCCTCAGCCGGCGCACACCCGAGAGCGCGTCTAGGCGCGCCATGTAGTCCTCGCCCTGGGCGGTCGGTGTGCCCTCGTCGGTGAAGTAGCGCGGGTTGTCCTCGTGCCGGCTGTTGAGCATCAGCGTCTGGCCGGCTTCACACCGCAGCTTCAGCCAGTGGGACGGGTGCGAGGGGTTGCAGTCCGCGATCAACTGCTGGAACGAAATGGCCCCGTTGCGCAGGCGGGAGGAGAGGGCAAGCCAGCCGTCCTCGTCCTCAAGCTCGGCCGCCTCCTGGACGTAGATGATGTCCCACTCCGTGCTCATCACCTTGTCCGGCTTATCCAAGCCGGCCATCGCCACCATGGACCCGTTGGCGTAGCGGTACTGAGCCGGCTCCCGGACGCTGCCCCCGTAGTAGGTGACCGTGCCGTCCAGCTTGGCTTCCTTGATCACGTCCCGTTCCCAGGTGACCAGGGCCGAGGTCTTAAGGCTCTCGAGTGTGCGCCGGACGATGAGTACGCGCACCTTGGGGCTGAGCAGGCAGACCAGGTGCAACTTCTCCAGGATGGCGCGGCTCTTGCCCGTGCCGGCCGGCCCGGACAGCAGCACTTCGGGCGCGCGGCTGTTCATGGCCTCAAGGGCCGCGCCGCGCGCCTGGAAGTGGTGCTGGAGCTCGGTGGTCACAGGCTCATCATGAGCTGCTTGCCGATGTGCTCGGTATAGGCCGGCGGGATGCACTCGCGGATGCCGTCCCTGGTCATCCAGTCAACGCCCATGTCCCGGCGTGCGTACTCCACGCCAGAGAAGTTACCTACCGCCTGGTAGAAATCGCCGTCCTGAATCGGACGGCCCATCTTCACCTGGCGCTGGGTGTGCTCCTGGTGCTCGGGGGCGGTCAAGGCAAGGTTGCTCTCGAACAGCCGGTGACGGTACGTCCGGAGCCCGAGCGTGGCGCCGCACAGCATCACGGGATTTTTCATGTGCTCCCGCGCGCCCTCCACATTTTCCTGGATGTAGGGCAGGCCAGTGGCCTCGAGTAGCTCCCGGCCCTCGGCGAGGAGCATCGGATGCTCGTTGCCCTGGATGCGCTGGCAGTCGGTATAGCCCTGGCACGGCCAGGAGGTATGGACGGCCTGGACCTTTTTCCAGAGCCAGCCAGCGATACCGCCATCAGTGATCAGATCCTGTAGCACCTGGATGCCATCAGCCTGAATGAATTCGTCCCCGCAATACCGGGGCTGAGGCACGACGTCCACGCCAATAACGTAGAAACCGGCCGCCTGGTAGCCCTTGGCCGCGCCGCCTTGGCAGCAGGCGATATCGAGAAGCACTGGCTTAGTCACAGCTCTACTATAGCAGATGACTACGTGAGTGAGGAAGGGTCCACGCCCTCGATCTTGTAGTTGGTCTTGATGCCGATCTCGCCGCTCACGTTGAGCCTGGTCGGCAGCTGGCCCAACTCCTCGGCAATCTGCTTGATCACCTGGGCGGCCAGGCGCCCGTCGATCTCCTCGATGACCTCGCCGTCCGGCCCGATCGCGAGCGTGCCCTTGTTCGTGATCTTGGGGGTGCTCTCCAGCGACTTCTCATAGAGGTCCACCAGCGCGGCCACGCGGTTCGCCTTGCTAGCCAGCGAGAGGCCAGCGAACTCGTTGAGCGCGTCCTCCCGAATCTCGCTGATGGTCTCTCGGTAGCGCTTGGCGAAAGCCGAGACGGCCTGCTGAGTCACGTCCAGCTCTTCGGCCAGCTGGGTCTGGCTCTTGCCACCGTGCGCCAGCGCGACCTGGAGCTTGCGCTTGGTAACGGGGTGCTCGAGCGGCTCACGGCTACCCACAACCAACCCCACAAACGATCTTGATCATCGCAAAGCCTCCCTGAACGCACCCAGGTTGCTGCACTGGTGGTGCGTCTCAGTATCGCTCCACGTCCACAGCGACTCCCATGATCCACCACGATTGACCGCCACCGCACGCCTGGAGCCCTTGGCCAGCCGGACGGCGAACGACTCCTTCTCGGTGGTCGGGGTGCCCAGCCGGGCGTGCGGCATGGTGCCCACGGCCCTGGTCACGTTGATCGACCACCCCAACCCCGACGCATACCCGTACAGGGTCTTCACCGCCCGGGGCCAGTCAGCCGCTTCCACCAGGTACGCCTGGACCGCAGGCTCAGGGTAGGTGTCCACCTCGTCCTGATACCCACAGGCCATCTCCCAATCCATGCGCATCGGGAAGCAGACCAGCGGGGGGTCGGGGTGGCTCTCGGCCGCAGGCAGGCCGGCCTCCTTGGCGCGCAGCAGGGTGATGGAGTCGATCATTTGATGATCTCCTCCACGCCCTCGGCGATCTCCCGCAGGGTTTTTGCAAACTCTGCTGCCAACTCGTCTTTCGTCTCGGCCTGAAAGGTCTCCGCCACGGCCAGCGGCTCGTCATCCTCGCCGTGAACGACGGCGAACACCGACACGGTCATTTTCATGACGTCAACCAGTCCCTGATCTGAGCATCGATGATCGGCTGCGCCTCATCCCGATAGCGCAGCAGGCTCTGGGCCGGCGCCTCCCGCAGGTGCTCCACCGCGCGCTCGAGCATGCGCAGGTCGTAGTGCGCGATCAGCCGATTGCAGGTGTTGGCCGTCAGGCTCCCGGTGCAGAGCAGGCCCCGCACGGCAGCCCGGCCACGGATGAGGTGGTTGTGGTCCACGCCGAGCCGGCGGCCGCCGCGGCCCTTCGGGTCGTCCGGGTGCACGCCCTTGGCAACCCGGCAGATGAAGCACCGGCCGCTCTGCGCGAGGTAGAGCGCCCGGTACTCATCAGGGGCGAGCCGGTAGTTGGCCCAGCAAGCCCGGTAGAAGCGCCCCCAGGCACTCGAGACCTCGCGCTGCATACCCGAGGGTGCCTTCCAGCCCGGGAAAGGCTCAGCAACCGCCTGGGCGGTCACTGAGCCTCGATCCGGTAGAACGTGTGGCGCCGGTTGGCGTCGAACGTCTCACCGGCCCGCTGAACCGGCACCTTGACGAGACGGACCTCGGCCGCGAGGTAGCCGTCATTGGCCATCCGGTGCATGTGACTGATCAGCGTGACCGGCTTGAGATCGGTAAGCTCTGCCACCTCGGCCGCGATGACCGTGGCGTCCTTGAACTCGCTCTTGTCCAGCCGGTCCCAGATGTGCTGCCAGGCGATCGCCACCCGGCCGCCCTTACCGCCGAGGCGGTAGGCCGAGCCACCGGGAGCAACACCGTTCGGCTTGCCGGCCGGAGAGGTGATCGTAGTTTTCATATCTACACTATAGCTCACCGAAGGGTGGCCACGCTACTGGCCGGGACATCCATGCACGTTTGGCAGTCCACGTACATCAGATGCTCGCGGTCCAGCAGGCGCCACCGGGTGGCCCCGGAAGAGAACTTGCGGCACGCCGGCTTGGACTTGTTGTGGATCCACCTGGCGTGCGTAGGAGCCGCGGTCAGGAACGTCCGATAGGCGCTCTCCGCACTGCGCTCCACCGACACCTGGACCACCTTGAGCCGCAGCGCCTCGTTGACCGTGGTGGTCAGCGAGGGCCGCATCAGCGGCATCGTGGTCAGCGGTACCCAGGTCTTGCCCGACGAGCTCGGCACGATGACGGTCCCGCTCTCGATCTGGAACAGCAGCCGGGCAATGGACAGGTCGGTCACCTGCTTCTGCCACCGCAGAGCGCTCTCCAGCAAATGTTCGTGCACCGCGTGGGTGCCGGCCCGGTAGACCAGGGCCTCTTCCTCGTCAGTCAGGTTGCCGGCCACAGCGGGGCGGCCGTGCGCCCGGGCACAGGCCGGCCGATGCCGGGGAAGGTTGCCGGTGGGCCGTCCGCAGACGTTGCACTGCCCGGCCTGGGTGATGGGATGCACTGTCATAGGTCCACTATAGCAGAGTGGGGCCCAAAAGTGTGCAAGGTAGGCCGTCGGCAGCCTGCACACCCGTTTCCGCAGGTCAGCGGCCAATAGAGGCACGTCCGTGCGGGGTGTGCAGGCAGAAACCCCATTGCAGTTGTAAAAGAGTGAGAGCAGGGCACTTTCACCAACTTCCCCTATACCCACTAGGTTTTACCTTGCACACCCTGCACAAGAAGAGAAATAGAGGGGTTGAGCTGCAAAAAGGTGTGTGCAGGGTTCCCGAAAAAACCCTGCACACACCCCGCACACACCCTGCACACATGCCCTACACGGCGTCAGACCCGATCCCGTGCAGCATCGTGGTGAACTTCCCGTTCTCGCGGACACGCTTGGACTTCAGGCCGTCCACCTTTGCCCGCAGGTCCCGGCTGAAGATCTCCTTGGTGGTCGTGTCGCGCACCCGGCCCTCGCTCTCGCACCATGTCTGGTACTTCAGAAACAGGTGGTCCAGACTGATTGATCGCTCCGGACCGAACTCGCACCAGTCCTCGAGGAACGCTCCGATCGGGTCGGCCAGCCGGCGCGTGCTGTCCGCCTCCTCCTTGCCGCTCTCGGGCTGCGTAAAGCGCCCTCGGGCGTCCAGACGCTCCAGGCCGTCCAGGGCCCAGTTCAGGATCCCCGGCAACTCCTGCATCAGCTTCCCGGTCAGGCCCGGGTCCTCGCGGCCGAAGAACGACTGCTTGAACGAGACGTAGAGCATGCGGTCGACCAGCGCCCCGGACCTGTCGCTGAAGGTCGGGGTGTCGTTGCTCATCAGCATGAACCGCACGCCCAGGCGACCCTTCCAGGCGGCCTTGTTCTTGCGGTGCACGGTGACGTGGTCCTCGCCCGAGACCTCGAGCAGGATCTGAACAGCCTCACCGATCGAGCGTGAGTGCCAGCGCACATCCGACGCCACGGCCAGCGCGGCCCCGACGAAAGGCTCCAGCCCGAACGTGCCCGAGAGCAGGCCCAGGTTCAGCCCGGAGACGTTCTCCTTACCGATGAGCGCACCGAGCACGCGGGCAATCGTGCCCTTGCCGGAGCGCTTCTTGCCGATCAGGGCCGCCATCTTCTGCTGATCAGTACGCCCGCTCAGGACGTAGCCGAACCACTCGGCCAGGAAGTCCTGGGCCTCGGTGTCGCCCGGGAGCACCTGTTCCAGGAAGGCATCCCATACCGGCGCCGTCGCCGTCGGCTCGTAGTCGAACGGCAGCGAGAACAGGTTGAACCGCGCCGGCGAGTGCGGCAGCAGTTCGCGGTGCTCGACCACACCGTTCCCGCAGGCGAGCACCCGGTCTTCCTCGCCCTCGCGCTGAAGTTCACCCACGCCGAGCGCGTGGGCGAGGTCGCCGATCTTCTTGCGCGTGGGCGCCCACGGGGCCCGGACTGGGTCCTCGCCCTCCTTCTTGGGTGGCGCCAGGAACACGGCGTCGCCGGTCTGCTGGTAGAGCCACTTCTCGATGACGGGCTGCTCCTCGGCCTCCCAGTGCGCGCCTGCCCACTGGTAGAAGTCGCCCTGCCACCAGGCCCGGTGCGGGACGCCGTCCGAGGCGGGGATCATCACCTTCAGCTCGCGAGCCACCTCGAGCGGCCGGCTCGGCGGCGGCAGGACATCCAGGGCCGTAGGCTGGCCCTCGCTGGAGGCGGCCTGGGGGCTATCCGGTTCGGCCCGGCTCTCCGCCGCCTCCACTAGCTCAGCCACCCACGACCGCCCCCCCTCCGTGGCCGAGTAGGCGCTATTGATGGTGGCAATGTCCTGCGAGTCCGGCGCCGTCCAGCCGGTGGCCTCGCCGAGCGCCCGGATCATCAGCCGGCCGCACAGGTCGCGATCCACCAGCCAGGGGAAGTGCGCGCACGCCATGGCGAAGTTGTTGATCGCCCCGTTGTAGCCGGACGTCGTGCCCGCAAGCTTGCGCTTGGCCTCCCTCACGTACGCGGTCGCCTGCTTCAGCGTGAACTGCTTGGCCGCGCTGTCGAACAGGTCGGCGGTGCCGCTCGAGGTCGCGCTGGGAGCGCTCTCCGGCGGCCTCACGGCGCCGGCCTTGTGCGCGAGCGCGGCCAGCGCGCCGAGCGCGAACCGCTCACCCGAGCCGTCGACCACCGTGGCCACTACCGGCTCGACCTTGTGGTTGGTCGTGCCCGGAAGGCGGAACACGCGCGCGAGGTCGCGGACGTTGTCCAGGTGCCAGCCGAGCTCGGCTGCCGTGGTCACGAAATGGGCGGCCATGGTGGCGAATGCGTGCGTCACCCACCGACGCTTCTCAGCGTCGCGAACGTCGATCGGCTCGGCGAACCGCCATTGGGGATAGAAGCCCCCGCCGCTGTTGACCCAGTAGGTCGGGGCCGGGAAGCCCGCGGCGTTGACCAGAGTGACGGCGTCCTCGAACGTCGCCGGGAGCGCCACGGCCGCGTGGCCCGGGCCCAGGATGTCGATGTCGAGCGCGAAATAGTGGACGGCTGCCGTGTCCGCGGCAGTGCCGCGCTTCTCCGGCTTGCGGGCGAGCGTGGTGGATCGGTGGTAGACGCCGATGCCGCCCTGGTCGTCCAGTTCCACGGCGTAGGCCGCGGCCGCGGCCGGCGTGGCGAACGTGCGCCCCTTCCAGTTGTCGGCATGGCCGCCGATCCACAACAACCCGTTGGGGGTCTCGCCATAGAGACCCACAAGATATGCCTGAATGGCCGCGGATTTGGTACTGTCTGTCACGGGAAACCTCTCTATAGAGCCGATCAAGCCCGGGCCGTCACGCCCGGGCTTGACTCGTTTGTAGGGCCGTCAGCGTACTGCTCACGCCTCGGTGCTGGCGATCGTCACGCGCTCGGACGCTCTAGTCACGCTGGTGTACGCCCAGGCCCGCCGCTCGGCAACGGTCGAACGCGTCATCTGATGTGTCTGGTCGACCACGTACACGTGCGGCCACTCGGAGCCCTGGGCTTTGTGCACGGTGATCGCGTTGGCGAACGTGAAGCAGCCCTCCTCACCCCGCCAGGCGCCGGCTCGCTTCTCGGCCTGTTCCTGCTCGAGGCCCTTGAACGCCTCCATCCGGGCGGCGATCCCGCGCTCTTGGCC
>WXYE02141500.1:0-18386 GCA_011319275.2 Echinosphaeria canescens | reverse complement strand
TTGGATATGGAATTACTTTACGAATTCAGGCAAAAAAGTCGTGTTGATAAAAAGTATTCCACTTGTCGTAAACCATCCAAGTCCAATTCAAGCAGCAAAACATGTAGTGTTTCATTTAATTTTAATGTTGATTATGATTGGAATATTGAGATGTTTCATCAAAGTACCAGATTTTTACAGACATCTTTATTGCATACTACTCTGGATGAAAGATTTATGGAAAATTTACAAAAAGTCAAGGGATTTTGTGATAAATATGGTAGGTTACCGTCACACCACTCAAATGATGAAAATGAAAAAAAACTTGGATATTGGTGTAGTACTAAAAAATCTGCAAAAAAAGGCAACAAAGGTAGAACTCTTACACATAATCAAATTCATCTAGTTGAAACTACTTTAAGTGAATTTTGGAAATGGGAAATTGATCCAGAAGAACAATTTTTGGAAAGTTTAAAGGAAGTCGAAGATTTTGTTAACGAAAACGGTCGTTTACCTTCAGAGCATTCTTCTAAAAGTGCAAAGGAACAAAAATTAGGACGATGGTGTAGTACTAAAAAATCTGCAAAAAAAGGGAAAAAAGGGTGTAAAATTACAAAAGAACAAATTCAGTTAATTGAAAAAACACTTAGTGAATATTGGAAATGGGAAATTGATCCAGAAGAACAATTTTTGGAAAGTTTAAAAAGAATCAAGGAATTTTCAGATGAACATGGTTATTTGCCTTCAAATTCTTCAACTAATGCAGATGAAAGAAAATTAGGAAATTGGTGTAAAAATAGAAAAATGGCAAAGAAAGGAAAAGGTAATACAAAAATTACGAAGGGACAAATCCATTTAATTGAAACAACACTCGGTAATATTTGGAAGTGGGATCAAGAAGAAGAATTCATTAAAACTCTACAAAAGATTGAGGAGTTTATGTATGAGAACAAATGTTTACCTTCACAGCACTCAAATAATGAAGATGAAAGAAAATTGGGACATTGGTGTAGTAATAAAAAAGCCATAAAAAAAAAAGGACAAATAACACAAGAACAAATCGATTTAATTGAAGAAACTTTTGGTATTTTATGGAAATGGGAAATTGATTTAGAAGAAAAATTCATGGAAACTCTACACAAAGTACGGGAATTTGTTGATAAATATGGTTATTTGCCTTCAAGATACTCAACCAATGAAGATGAAAGGAAATTAGGAAATTGGTGTAGTACTATAAAATCTGCAAAGAAAGGTAAAGATAAAAGAAAAATTACAAAAGAACAAATTCATTTCATTGAAAAAACACTTGGTGAATATTGGATATGGGAAATTGATTTAGAAGAACAATTTTTGGAAAGTTTGAAAAAAATTGAGGGATTTGTTCATGAGAATTCGTGTTTACCTTCACGACATTCAACCAACGATGATGAAAGAAAACTAGGAGCATGGTGTAGTAGGCAAAAGGCCGCAAAAAAAGGGATAGGTACCGGTAAAATGACACAAGAACGAATCAATTTAATTGAAACTACATTACATCCTTACTGGTATTGGGATAAAAAAGATAAACCTAAAAAGCAAACAACAAAATTACAGGTGTCAACTAATTCCAATGTCAATTCCAAGAAACGAAAATTTACAATTTCAGATATTGGAGAATATCACAAGCGATACAAAACCATGTTATCCAAAAACGTCCATGACGAATTTCAGGCTAATCCTGATATGTTTCATCATTACCACCAACTTGCTGAACAAACTTGGTCGACATATGAAGAAAATGATAGACCAACTAAAAAAGTTGCAGATATTGTCAACAAGATTATAGAGACGCAAAAAACAACAGTTGTATCAGTTATTGATTTTGGTTCTGGGACTGGCAAAATCAAGAATTATTTATCAGATTGTGATTTAATTGGTATTGACCATGTTTCAACAGAGCCTTGGATTCATGCTCGGGATATGCAAGAAACTGGTCTTGAAAATTGTTGTAAGAATGTTGCCATTTTCTCATTATCTTTATGGTCGACTAATTGGGAAAATTATATTACAGAAGCGTATCGTATCCTGGACTGGAATGGTTACATTGTGATAACCGATACTACAAAGCAATGGTTTATGAAAGATGGACAAGTGACGTGTGACGACAATCGGTTATTGAATTGTTTGAACAATGCAGGGTTTCATCAAGTTCGTTTGGTTGGTTTAGACACCAAGTTTTTTATTTATGTTGGTATAAAAACATATCAGTTATAATAAATAACTGTCTATAAACTCACCATTATCCTCTTAAACGATAACCACTATATTTGTTTTGTTAATGCAAGTTGGGATTCAAATTTGTTTATCGATAAAAATTTGATTGGTATTAGCAACGGTTGTTAACATTTTATCGATTAAATTTGACATAATGTGTAAAGTCCAAATCTATCTTGTTTTTATAAGCCCGCTATTTTTCCATCATACACAATGTCCATTTCATATAAAACCCAAATCAATAAATTCCTTTTTCCACCAATTTAGTACTTTTATGTTACCCTTGAACAATGCCGCATCAATGGCATATTCTGTCCATTTCATTTCAAGACCCGAGGAATCTATAGATTCAATAGATTCCCTTTTCCACCATTCCAATACGTTCACGTGACCATTTGCTGATGCCGAATCCATGGCACATGCTGTATATTTTATTTCTAGACCGCTATTTTTCCACCAATCCAATACATGGACGTGACCCCTCCCTGATGCCTCATCCACGGCATGTTCTGTCCAATGCATTGTTATACCAGAATCTATCGATTCCTTTGACCACCATTCCAACACATTTAAATGTCCATTTGCAGATGCACAATCAATGCCAGTTTTTTCCGACATTATTCTAAATCCGCTGTTAATACCCCCATTTTATCATGTTCATGTTTGAAAATGCAAATTTAGTCAATTTCATTTGGCGACCAGAGGAATTTATCTCCTTTTTCCACCATTCCAATACGTGAACATGACCATTTGCCGTTGCTAAATTTATTGCACATTCTGTATATTTCATTTCTAGACTGGAGGAATCTATAGATTCCTTTGATTCCTTTTTCCACCATTCCAATACATGAACGTGACCATTTGCTGATGCCAAGTCCATGGCACATTCTGTATATTTCATTTCTAAACTCCTATTTTTCCACCATTCCAATACGTGAACGTGACCATTTGCCGATACCATGTCAATGGTATAAGATACATACTGTAGTGTCCGGTCTAATTTGAATATTTTTGCAAATCTTTGCAAGACAATACAGTCTGTACATTTACAAACAATATATTCCAATAATTCATACGGCAACATTATTATAGTCTAGACCCATTTTTGTGTAAGAATATTATATTAGCGCCGATTTATCGATAAAAATTATCGATTAGAGCACGTGACAATGTGACTTGACCATCAATTCTAAAAGGTCACGTGACAATGTATAAGGCTGGTCAAAGACTTTTTATCGATAAAAAATGGTCAAATATATAATATAAACTTGTCATTCCATTTCCCTAAAAAGGTGTGCTAAGCAATGTCTACATTTGAGCAAATATCCTTGTCCAAGCCGCCTCCGGCATACTGTGTACAAGATGTTGAAGTCCCACTTTCAATAATCAACAATGACCGTTCTCTGGCAATTCCATACTCGCCTCCAGCATACTGTACAGAAAATGTTGAAAATGTCCACATGACAATCAACGACCGTTCTCAAACATGCGCTAGGAATGAACAATTAACTACTATAAGCGCGTCGCGTTCAATATTAGCGCGATTAATGGTGGTACTTGGCTTGTGCATTGTCTGTTATATCATTTACGATGCTTTTGATATCATGACTCTGATAGAATCTAGTTGTCCTGCAAGTATCGCAAATGTTGTCGGTTCAATTGTAATTTATTCACACGTGCTCTTTGCCTCTTTCATTCTTACTATTATTACATGGAGACATCAAGTTCCTATTGGGCTTTTCTGCTTATTGCTTTTTCACTCTTTAATTTTTAATGGTTTCATGTTTGGAAAGGCTAATGTAGCTAATCCAATGTGTGCCATGTCCGTCAATGTTTGGTATATGATGCTTTGGATATTTTATTGTATTATTGGTTGTGGTGGTATCATATTGTTATCGATAAAATTCCACTGCGTTCGTTATTAGACATAAAGCGACAATCATAAGCAGAGTTACCAGTGGCATTTTTATCGATAAAAATTGAGCATAACCTTTACTGCGTTACAGCGACTTTTATCGATAAAAAATTGACAAGACTTGATGTCAGGGTATCCGTGGTTTTTTTATCGATAAAAATTAGCATCGCCTTTACTGCGTTAAATAGACTTTTATCGATAAAAAAATTTGAAGACTTGATGTCAGGGTTATCAGTGGCATTTTTATCGATAAAAATTAGCATAACCTTTTCTGCGTTAAATAAACTTTTATCGATAAAAGTTAATCAAAGATTCATTTCTCGCAAGGTTCTGTCTACAAATTCAATAACCTTGTCTCGAGTGACATTCTTATCCATTTTTTCAGCATCCCACCAAAATTTAACGTTAGAAAATTTAGCTTTCTCTTCAAATGTCATTTTATCGACACCTTCATTTTCTAATAAATTACCTAAAGCTTTGGCGCACTTTAATATAAAAGCACTACGCCATTCTTCTCTTTCAATGTCGTCTGCATCTGGCTTGTCGACATCCTCTTGTGTCGAATTCGAGTACTCGTTTGGATAACTATACGAATCTGTTGTCACGTTATTCACAACAAAATCTAGTTTTTTTCTTTCAAACACTGCCCATTCTTTCTCATTTGTTTTCATTTCATGGTCTTGGAATCTTGAAAACAGTTTATCCCAGTTTGGTCTAAATTTTTGTTGAAAAGGAATAACATCGCGGTGAAAATCTTTGCATTCCCATCCAGAGCCCATCATGGTACCACAGACAAAACTAGCCTTGTTTTTATATTGTTCATCACTCATCTTTTGACCATTCGGAATCTGAAAAAGTTGCTTTATTTGACGTTTATCAAAAGCTCTCATTCTTGCTTGTTTGACCATTGGTCAAAATAAGACTTTTAAAACTCCTTTTTTATCGATATTTAAAAGTGTGTATTCATTATGTTGTTTATATTCCGTTTTTGTATAAACAGTGCTATTTTGAATCCAAGACATGATAGTTTCCTTGTTATAAACGCAAAAAGTCTTGAAATTTAAATGTCCGTTGTGATTATTACAATGAATTTGGTTATGATTAGGGAAAAATTTGGTTTTTATCGATAAAAATCGCCAAGGAACATGACGTGACAATCAAGACAATGTATTCCATACTACAATGAAAGTAATCCAAAAATCAAAATCCAAGTGGGTTCAATGCCAAGACCAGACGAAGCATATCTTCGAATAACGTTTTCCTTATAACCATATCTTTTCGTCTTTGAAAAAGTAGCTACCGGACAAGTCGAATTAAAGCTTGACTTGCTTGCTTTGCTTGCTTTGCTTGCTTTGCAAGCCTTGACATAACTCGAAACCACGTTGGGACTTGTCGAATTAAAGAATACAACAACATTTTTTACAAGAGTGTATATAGTTTCTGTAGGTACTGAACCACTCCAGTCTTCGTCACTATTGCCCCAATTCATTAACATAAATGGAGCTGGCATGGATGGAACAAAAGACTTGCTAGAATATACAAATTCATTATCAATAAAGAAATCGATTTGTTCTCTAGTCCAATCAAAGCGATAATCACGAAAAACATTGGTAATCGTTTTTGGTGATACGTAATTGAGGTAATCAATTTGAGCAGACGCATTCAGTGGATTTGTACGTTTACTGGAAAAATAGACCATGTTATTGTTTTGACCAATGTATTCTATATCAATCTCTTCAGTATCATTGTAATAATGAAAGAAACCAACACAACTGCCTTGCTGAGGTGGCATCATAATTGTCGATCGATAAGTTCCATAAAAAAGGTCTTTACGTAAACTTGAAACTTGAGCAGAGCCAATTGTATCACCTTGCGGTGGTAAAACACGCAAAACTAGATTTCCATTTTCAATGTACGCGTTTGACTCGAGCATCGAATAAGTGTAATTACCAAGACCCTTGGAATGAACATAATTATCGATATAAATGTCCTTGTCATTACTCAAAGTGCCAAATTGATCAAAAGGAAGGACAAGAGCATCCATCCACAAACGACCAACTTCATCAACAAAGCCACATTCACATTCTGCCGTGACTGACACAACAAAAAATACTAGCCACCATAACAACATACTTATGGTTTTCCCTTATCACGTTTCGTTTTAAAAGATTTTTCATTTATCGATAAAAAATTTATCGATAAATTGGATGACGTTAAATTTCATGTACTCTAGCATTGATTCATCTCTAAAAATGCTTCCATATGAATGTCTATTAATGATTTGTGAAAAAATTGAACATGTACAGGACAGATACCGATTATGTAAAATTTTAAATATTCAAAACAAGTATCTTCCAGGAGCACTTTTACTTTCCATGAAAAATCAAGCAGAGCAATTTAGACTGGCAAAAAAATTTGGATTAAAAGACTTGTATCCAGAAATCGTATCACAAGGTGGAGATAAAAACAAAGGTCTATTAACTGGTTCAAAATTATATCTGGCTTTGATATGCTTAGCACAGTATGGTGGTAGATTTGATTTTAATTTGGAACAAAACGACTTTAGACATTTTCCAACAGACTCTGAACCTTTTGATGTTGTATTTCCAGAGAATTTCTGTTGGAAAATACTGTTTATGATAGCTAAGCGCTTCATATATGGGAATCATGTAGGCTATCCAAACAATTGGATGGTTGAATCTTTTTTACGTTTCGTTATAATGATGAGTGATAATGATATTGAAGCAGACTATGGATTTGGATTCATGTTCGAATTATATAATGCTTCATATGAAGATACTCGTGACAATGTTGATAACAATTGTATACCATGTATACTCTACAAGTCTTTAAAAGGTTTGCCTATCAAAGAACGAATTGTAAAGATTAATCGTTTTTTTTATGAACATTCCCATGACTCTATCACATGTGAACGTATTTTATTTGACGAAAAAGGAAAACGGCAGATATTTTGCAACAAAAATTGGACATTTAAAAAACATTTAACCGACCCAGTAATGGATGAAAACAGACTAAAGCATATGGGTATATCATTGGACTATTATACAAATTTAGACGTGAATAGTGTTTCAGATGAAGATGGTAGAACGTATCGTGAAATGTTTTACTATTTGATGGAAATGAGTCAATCACCTCATAAACACTTGTATAGTGAAGCATTTTGGTGACTTTTGAGCATAGTTTGACCTTTGTATTTCTATTGCAAGGAGCATTACAAGTTCTGCTCAATGTCATAAATATATTTCATGATTCTTATAAATTTTTATCGATAAAAATCGCTGTAAATGCGCAGCATACCTAGAATAGCACAGTTTTTACTATTTTTATCGATAAAAGTCTAAAGAATAGTACAGTTTGCTTTTTTTATCGATAAAGTCTAAAGAATAGTACAGTTTGCTTTTTTATCGATAAAAGTCGCTGTAAAGTCGCTGTAAAGGCGCCGCATGCCATACATTGTACAGTTTGACTAGTTTTATCGATAAAAATCGCTTTAAAGGCGACGCATGCCATACATTGTACAGTTTGACTAGTTTTATCGATAAAAGTCGCTGTAAAGGCGACGCATGCATAGAATAGCACAGTTTTGAACCTAGTTTTATCGATAAAAGTCGCTGTAAAGGCACAGCATGCCATACATTGTACAGTTTGACTAGTTTTATCGATAAAAGTCGCTGTAAAGGCACAGCATGCATAGAATAGCACAGTTTGAACCAAGTTTTATCGATAAAAGTCTTAAAGGCACAGTTGATGACATTGACGCTTGCCGTTTTGAAACTAATCGGTGAACAAAGTCAATAGTCAGAACATTGTTTTCCATAACTTTGTATGACAAACAAACATGTATTACAACGCCTCTTATGCCACGCTGGATATATACAGCTAATCTGATCAAGAATCACAAAAAAAAAGATAACAAATATAAATGATCAACATTGAATTCATTCACTTGTCTGTGCTACTGATCGGCTGGAGAATATTCAAGAATGCATCCACCGACAAGGATAAATTGTCACAGGTAGTACTTGGAATACGAATTATGACATATTCCATTATCTCCTATTGTTCATATTTTACAAGTGCTACTTTTGGATCCGGTTACCTTCCGACACTCATGATACTGTTTAGTGTATTCTATATAATTTTGAAAAGACTCGGAGATATCATCATTTTTACACAAATGGAACAGGTAAGTACAAGTACCATAATATTGGTCTTGATGACACTGTCCTTTGCCATTGTGAAACGAATCGGTGATCAAGCATGTCTAGAATAGCACAGTTTGACTAGTTTTAGAAAAGTCTCTAAAGGCGCCGCATGCCATACATTGTACAGTTTGACTAGTTTCATCGATAAAAGTCGCTGTAAAGGCGCAAAGTAAAATTTCAATACCGTAGTGACTATACCAAAATCAAATTTTCTTTCCACAACTTGTCTGGATGACCTCGATAGAGCAATGTTTGTCTGCCTTTAAAAATTATAATAAACCCGTCTTGTATTAATCTAGGAATCAGTAGACTACATTTAAAGCTCTTTTGTAAATCGGTGCCATCTATTAGAATGAATGCGTTATACGTCAATAACTTGCTACATGCTTCGTATAATTTCAAGTGTCGATTTGCTGAATCTTGTTTATTGAGCAAGTCCCAATGACTAATGTACAATAAATCAATTTTTTCAAACTGGTCATGTGTATTTAGAATATACGAAATAGGGTCTTGACAATACGTCTTGACATTTCCTTGTATGACTTTGCGTTTCACGTCTTTTTTAAGAGCCACGTCGCCGGATACACTGGATTGTACAATGACCAAATTACAATTCTTGTTGCTTGTCCAATAATTGGTTGAATGTCCTTGAACGCAACAATTTGGAAAAGTTTCATGTAACAAGTGTTGTAATGGTGAATATGAATTGATGATTTCAACAACTACGTGAGACCCATCATTAACCAAAGAAAGCAAGTTTTTGGCGGACATGAGAAATCTGTTTGGTTTATCTCGGATAAAAAAGTTTTCGTATTCAGACAGTTGAGCCTTGCTAAAGATAATTGAACGAAAAGTGTTCATATAAACTTGTCCTTGTTGAAAGTCGTCATTTAAACGGATAAATGGTGCATAATACAATTGGCGTGACTTGCTATTATTCAAAGATTCTTGTTGAAGAATAACAATAAATCTGCATAAATGGAAAACCGGAGTGAATAATATCTTGTTGGCTTCGGTTACAACACATAAATCATAGGATTTTTTAAGCGCACTAACAAGAAAAGTTTCCGCTTCATAACAATCAGTGTTTGATAACACATCTACGAATAGGTCTTTTCTTATTTCTTCATTTATAGTATTTCGAATAGTTTTCAATTCGTCAACACTTGACGAATCAGCAAGTACACTTTTACAATTATATATTTGAATAAAATGATATAAATTGGACATTTTATTTCTTGTTCATTTATTTTTTCAAATGCGTGTTCAAACGGTTTGCTAAATTGATTAGCGTCGTTTAACAATTTTTTATCGACGGGTTATTATTCCAAATTATCGATTAAAAAGTGACAAGACCTTAAGCAACTTTTATCGATAAAAAAAGTGGCAAGACCTTTAAAGCGATTTTTATCGATAAAAAAACTGGCAAGACCTTAAGCAACTTTTATCGATCTACGACATTCTCGTACAAACACTATACATTTTGTCATAAAACGATATTTATGACACTTGTATTCTATTGCTACACTTGGTGTCGTAATATGACACTTTGTGTCGGAAAGTGTTTAATCCCAAACTTGTATAGACTCACAAAGAATTAAATTCGAAAATACTGATTATTCTTTGCAAACACCATAAGGCTAGCAGTCATGACAAATACGGGTTACGTAATTGTAAAAAACACGGCTTATTTCGATAAAATTTTCACACGTTCATCATGATCAAAGATTCCATTTGACATTAAACGTAAATGTGCAATAGCTTCTTCTCTTGTTGAAAAACGATAATCTATTTCCAATTCATCTTTGGTTTCAACGATAAGAATGTTATCTTCAACATTCATATTTGCAATATCGTCAAAAAAGTCTATAGGTACTACCCTATTTTCAAATAAATAAACAAATCTTTTTGTTGGTAGTTTGGGCTCTACCTTGTCTTGTAAAGCATGTAATTCCCTAGTCATCATCATGAAAACTTGTGTATACAATTTATCCTTGTCTGGCAAGTCATCGGACACGTTATTATTATTGGATAAAGTTTCCATGGTATCCATTGTCGTTTGCAATTCTTGGTCAGAAACCTTATTATCCATTGTTTACTATGTGACGAAAAGTAAGATGGAACGACGGGATATTCGCAAACTTATTATACAAAACTTTATCGATAAAACAGAAAAGGACAATTACATTGGCATTTTTATCGATAAATTTAATAGTTTTTAAATATTGACGATCCCCGTTTACTCGGTTCTCCCCTTTTCTCTCATTACGTTTTCTGGTACATTCCTGTTCTGTTATATTCTGTTATCCTGTTCCGAAAACGGTTTATATAATTTTTGGAGATAAATAGGACAATTTCCTATTACAAGATTCAGTACATCATGGGATATATTTACATTATCAATTCATTTGCATATCTCAAAATAGGAAAAACTATAAACACACTTACACATCTTTTACAAAGATATTCTACATGCTACACGGAGTTTGATTACATGGTATTTGAAACTCATAATTCAAATATTAATGAAATTGAACAAACTATTTTGTCCAAATTACAAATGTACAATATTGGAGGTGAAAAATTTGTTATCGAGTGCCTCGATATTGCGATGCATGTCATTTTAGAGCATTCTTTTTCTTTTTGTTATGCACTGACAAATCAAAATATTGGCTTATTTAATCAATCGACTATTGAATCAATTGGTGACAATAATCTTGTTGAACTGATTTATTCATGTATACGTAACAGTAATTCTATTCCTCAATTATTGGCTTATATTATCAAAGATGAAATAGTCTTACATAACTCACAATGGTATGTTTGGGATAAGGAACATCTAATTTGGAAACAATATGAAAACCATAATGTTATCAATTATTGCAAGGAAAAATTAGTGTCTGTCTTTATGCAAGTGAAAAGACATTATCAAGATGATTATAATGTTCAACAATGCATTAACCGTTGTAGCGCATATGTCGAAAACAAAATTACATCAATAGTTGATTATGTAAAACCGCAATGTGAAATTGTACAGTTTAATTCAAACTTGTTTTTATTGCCATTCAAACAACAAACTTTTGATTTGGAATTAAATCAAATTAGACCAAGCGTTTCAAATGATAGGTTTTCTATAAGAATTGAATATGAATTTCCAGACTCTGTCGATATAACCATACGCGCCGAATTATTGGAATTTTTCAACAGTATTGTGCCTGACCAAAGTGTTTACTTTTTAAAGTGCCTGTCCAGTTTATTGACTGGAAACGAGTTATGTATGTTAATGTGTTTTACAGGTGCAGAAAAAAGTAGAACAATTTTATTAAGTTTGTTGGAGGAAGCCATGGGTGATTATGTTGAAGAAATAGATATTAATAGGAGTCACCCAATGAGTTTCAAGAGGATCTTCTTATCTTATCTAAACCAGAATAAGATTAATAAGTTGGCTGTTAAGAAAATTTTAAAGTCACAAACTTCGTTGATTTTGTCATGTGACAAAGTACCCGACTTTGCAAATATTTTATGTGATTTGAAAATAATTCGTTTCGAGTCGTTTTATCGTAATATTACTTATGCAATTATCAAACGTTGGGCACCTCAATTTATGCTGTTGTTGACCGAGTATTATCAAGAATTCATTAATGAAGGAATAGAAGAAGAAGAAGAAGAACCACAACCGCCAGTCGAAGCTTTGTCACCGCAACAAATTATTATGACAAATTGGATTTCACAACATCTTAAATACAATGAAGGCAGTGCATTTAAGCGTTCTAATGCATGGCAGTCATTCGTTCATAGTAACGGACGAACTATTAAGCAAAAAGTTTTTTATGGTTTTTTAACTAATTATATTGGCATTGAGGTTATGCAAATATCATTGTTAGGACGATGCGATGGATGGTTAGATTTTGAATTAATTTGAGTTTTATCACAAAGGAAAGCATATATAGTAAGCAAGTAACATATTTTAATAAAGTACTATAATTTTGGTATATTCATTTTTAACAAAAATAAAAACTTTTATACCAAAATTAGATGTAGAAATTAAATGGTAACATATTATACATGTCGATACCAGATCCAAAAAACATCAAAAAACATAAAACATATAGTTTGTTTTAAAAAACATACCTATTTAAAGAATATTTGTAAAAAAACGAAACGTCGGTAACATTTCCGCAGATATGTTCTGACAAAGTGTTTCAAGAAACACCAAGTCAACAAAACCAAAAAAACAACCCTAGGTTATATACAAACTAATTTTTAAAACGAAAGCATATATTTGGTATCTTCAAAAAAAAATTAATTATACTTTTTTTCTGGTTTAAAATACGTTTTTTAAATTCGTTTTTTAAACAAAACATCTGTTTCCGGTTTGCTCCCCTTCCATAAATTTGCTATCCCAATTTGCTACCATTAATTACCTTTGATAAAAAATATAATTTTTAAATATTAGCAATACAATAATGTTTCCATCCTCTTATTCCTCCATATTTTTTAAATTGTTTAGCATCACCTCCCATATATTTAGTCAAACTGATAAAGAAATCCGATTGTTTTTCTTTACCTCCATCTTTTTTATATTCTCTCCATGCATCAGCTCTATTTAAAACACTATTTTCTTTGTTTTCTATATGCTCCTTGATCCAACTTTTTATAACGTCGTTTTCTTCTCGAATTTGCGTAGTATGAAGGATTACTTGCTGAGTGGGTGCTAGACCTGTTTGTTTATATTTAGCATAATATTCCAACAATATTAGCATGAATTGTGGTCCCCAATTTTTTACTTTTGATTTTAGAGAATCGTCAATGGACTTGTCCTTGCTATTTTCAGGTCTGCTAGTGAATCGGAATGGAAAATCGATAACTCGGGAGCGTGCCCAAACAGCTTCATCTTCTGAAGGTAACGCAGGAATTTTATTACACCATAATATCAAAGAATGTTGTGGTTCAAATCTTATATTGTCGTTTTGATGACAATATCTTCCACTAATTGGGTCATTGCCAGTCAAAAACTTGATAAATCCACTGTTAATACTTGCATTCTTTTCTGGTTCAGAGCCAGTAACTAGCCTCTTGCCTTTTAGTAATAGTAAATCAGGACAAGGTGCTGACGATGATGGTCTTTCATGTGTCAACATTGATGCTTGAATATCATGGTAGTATTCGCCTAGACTGGCTGCTAAAAGGTCTCGTAAAACTCCTTTTCCGTTTCGCCCTATTCCAGTACATATAGTAAATATCTCTTCTCGATTATAACCATCCAAAGTACTTGCCAAGAATTTTAGTAGGTAGTCGACAGCTTCCGATGTTTCCATTATGCTATTTATAAATTTCTTGATTTCTGATCGTATATCTGGGTCAACACGTGTCGGTAATTCATATCCTGTTGTGATAGTAATGTAGTCTTCACTTGACGAATCTCGCAGTTCCAATGTATTAAAATCAAACGTTTTCCCTTTAAATGCTATTAAATGTTTATTGGAATTGAGTTTATTTTCGAAATCCTTTTGTTTCAACCCAAACGTGATGGCAGCTTCGTGAAGAATAGTTGATTTGTCCTTTCCATACAACTTTCGTCTTATGGTATCTAACCGTGCAATTCTTTGCATTTTCAGATCCTTGTTTTCGGTATGTTTTTCGAAATATTGTTGTGCCTCGATATATTTTTCAGCAACTTTGGTCCTACAAAAGTGTTCTGCCATACGGTTACTCTGGAGCCACAACCGGTCATCTTCATTCCAAGCCCACCAATTATCTGAAACTGAAGACACACCAAACTTGTCTTTACCCAAATAGACGAATACATTGGCAATCATTGTGTCAAAACCTTTGAAACTGGAATACATGAGACTATTTAGTTGTGCATCACCTTCAAAAATAACATCTTCAGTAGGGAAAAGGTCACCAATTAGTTCGTCACCACTTTGATAATTGTTGATTATCGTGTTGAAAATATTAGTAGTCGCAATTATTTGCAACGGGTTGGGATAAAACTCCCCATGCCGTAACGAACATCCTATACCACGTTGACCAGTGGGACTTAGTTGAATAAAATTTTCTGGTCGGTCATGATATAATTCGCAGATTGGACAATAAAAATTCATTGGCAATGTACATGTCCAATATCCCATTGTAGTCTTTTTCTCGTTTGCCGTAGTAAGATTCATCTTATCAAACACCTCTACATTGTCTAACGGTTGTTGAATGACTTTACAAAACTCTTCCTTTTCGTTTACTGCAACAGGTAATATATCACGTATTACATCTTGTATATCACTTGCCATGTCTTTTATATAATAAACTTTTTTGGAGTTTTTACAAAAGGTTTTATTATGACATTTCAATTCGATTTGTTTATCATTGATTACAATGTATAAATTGTTTTTGCTGTGAGAACGCTTTGCAAATGGACAATCTTTACTCTTTACAGGTATGATAATCGTTTTATCTTTGATTTTCATTCCTTTTACATCAATTTTGGATACTGGAATTTCAAAATATTTCGAGAGGTGGTTCAATGCTCTTGAAATGTCTGACGATTTTTTGGTAGCAGTAGTGTTGCTTGTTGATGTTATTTGGTTTATTAAGCTTATCTGGTTTATCGAGCCTTGTTCAAAAGTCACGTTTGAACATGTCATTAATCTAGTTTTTATTAAATGTTCAAGTTGTGGTTCAACGCTTTCCAGACTTGTCGAGTCAACTACTTTATAAAAATCACTCCAAGTATGTAAACCAAATTTGGCTTCGTAAAGCTTTTTTTCTCTCTTCTCCTTGTTCATTTCTTGTTGATTTTTACGCATTGCACCTTTATGACAAAACAAGAGTCTTAATCCCGTTGAATATATGCTAATATCGATTACATGATTTTTGTCCTTTTTTATTTTGATGATTTGGCTAATAACAGGAAAAATTTTGTTTTCGATTTCCTTGGCTAATGCTTTAGCTGTATTTACCGATACTATCAGACTTGGAAAATACAAATGTTCCTTGTAATATGATCTATGCGTAACTATCATTTCTTGTTGTCCTGTGATTTCATTTACTTGGTCGTGAACTATTTTATTAATTTCCTTGATTGTACTGGGAATGTCTTGATCCTTGTCAAAATTGTCTATTTCAAAATCAATATCAATTACAAATTTCATATGGCTGTTTGTTAGAATCTTTTCAGAAAATGAACTGGTTTTGGTTTGTTGTTTCTGATAATTTTTGAACAATTCTTGGAATAATATAGTTATATCGTCTTCATCTAACGTTAGAGGCATTACGGGTTTTTTACCAAAGTATGTATGAGTTTGTGGTTCGTCCTGTTTACGTTTATCTTGTCCTTTTTTTAACAGTTGATCCATTTTTTAATTATAGTCTTATTCTAAAATTGTTTTGTGTGTTTACACACCCACTAGTCTTTTTGTTTAAGCACACATTGGGTCTTTTTTATCGATAAAGGAGCCAAACTTGTACGCTATGCATTCTTTGCCTTTAGTGATTTTTATCGATAATTGTCAATAATCTTTGCCTTTACAGCGACTTTTATCGATAAAAAATTGTTAACATTACACTGCTATGCATTCGTTGCCTTTACAGCGACTTTTATCGATAAAAAAATTGTTAACATTACACTACTATGCATTCGTTGCCTTTACAGCGACTTTTATCGATAAAATTTAGCAAAAACTTTGCGGTCTATGCATTCTTTGCCTTTACAGCTACTTTTATCGATAAAATTTAGTAAAACCCTTCCCTTCACGCAACATAATACAAAATATCCTTGGACTTGGCATGTCTGTTCAAGTATTCCTTTTCCAATAATATTTCTACACTTTTTTTAATCATTCCAACATCTGGCTTGAATGATTCTCGCAATTGGTGAATCACTTGCTGAACAAGGTCATTGTAAGAAGATTGTCGTCTAGTTTTCATTATGCGGACAATACACGCTTGAATCAACAATTTTCTGTCCTCGTCCAGTGTTTTACTAATTTGCTTGTCAATGTTGTTGTTGGTCTTATATGGCACATTAATATTGATTCGGAGCTTTTTGTTTTGATATTTTTCATTAAACATGTATTCATCACTTGAATCGGTTATTAGTATCTTGGATTTACACAAAATTTCCAAATTTTGCTTCAAGGTATCGTCTTCCAAGCCTGATAACTGTAGTAGTTGACTATACGAATACTGGTCTTGTGTATTATACAAGAGTAATATACTTGCTTGATGAATACTTGCTTGGATACGATATTGATTCATCACAATTTCACACTTGGAATGTTCATGCAAAAATGTCAACTTTCTACCCTTGTATTTACTTGAATAAAAAGTGTTGAAATCGTCCAATTCCTTTTTTAATTCTAATGGAATTTGACATGTCGTAGTGTTTCTCAATGGACAGGCAGATTGTTTAAGCACTATCATGTCCAAGATACGATTACCCGTGTTCAAGTCTTGACAAGATTCAACGTCCGTCAAAATATTTGACAGGTTTACAACATATTCATAACCTTGCGAAACCTTTAACCTCGCCAACATTTTTCTTTCCAAATCAAAATTACGATATTTTCCAAGTAGTCTCTTGGACATTAATTGTAAATAAATCTTTTGATACGTGTCCTTGTTTTCAAGATAATTAAACACGGCAATTACATTATCAATCCATGTATCGTTTTCACTTTTTCTAAGTTTGGTATCTGTGTATTTAGCCAACAAAATAGCAACCTTGTTGCTTGACTTGTTTATAAATTTAGCACATGCCTTGTCGACGCATGTTATCAACTCCTTTTCAAAGTATTCCAAGACAATGTCCTTGCACCATTTATAACAAGCCGTTATTGTATCCACAAAAAATTCTGGATCGTCCGAACAAGTGTCTCGTAATTTTTCAATCCCTCTTGAATAAATAAAATTCTCAAACGCGCTCTTCATTTCTTCATAACACGATTGTCGTAGTTTAAATAACGAATGCATTGTACGTAAATTTGACAGGCGTTCACATTCCAAGCAATCAACCAATTCTTCAATTAAAAATGACACCTTGGCTTGTATAAGACTCGTTATACATGCCTCTACAAATGTAGTGTCACCGCCGAAATAATATTGGCTCCATTCATATTCCTTGGCAATTAAACCATGGACACATAAAACATAGTCTTTCCATTGACCTTGGTGTTGATTCGATACATTGGTATAGTACTCTAGTGTATGTTCTGTGAATTTTTCTTGTAGGTACTTGGAATTGGAATTAGTTTTTCTGTCAATTGCATGTATCATGTCAATTGTTGTTTTCAAACCTTTTATTTCATTTCCTTGTCGCAACAATTTAAAATGGTCAATCCAATTCTTTACTAGCTCTTTTCTCAACACTTGGAAAAAAAGTGTATTCCATTGCTCTATCAAGGTCGACTTTAATGAAATTTCCATTATACGGTTCATATATGAACAAATATTATCCACCAATTCCACAATAAATATGAAATTATTCCACGTTTTTCCAACAAAGATTAGTTGGTCTAATGGTACGTGTATATTTTTATATTCTACTACACTTTGACGAATCTTGCCATTAAACTTGTCACACACACTACGATAAACATTACTGTTTGTATCAATAATAGTTTCCCAGTACACAGCATTGTACATGTCCATGTATGGAATTTCCTTGATTTCTTTTATTTTATTGTCATCATATGCTTTGTCTATTAGTGTATATAAATTTTCGAGTTGTTGGTTGCGCTCTTCCATGTCCTCTGTTATTTTTAATAATAAAAAATGTTTATATTCTCAATTTTTATCGATAAAATAATTTTATTTTCTTTAAACAAACAAATGACGACATTTCGTTTAGACCCCAACTTTTGATGTTCTTAAACGTTACAAGGACAAGAAAACAGAAGAAGACATGCTTGAAGAGCTTGGCAAGAAATATGCTATAAAGCAAGGTGGCAAACGACGTAGTCGACGTAGTCAACGTAGTAAGCGACGTAGCCGACGTAGTAGGCGACGCCGTAGTCGTC
>WXYE02140447.1:0-18405 GCA_011319275.2 Echinosphaeria canescens | reverse complement strand
GGCGTGGGTAAGGAGAAGCCGGTTGCTGCAGCAATGAAGAAATATTTATCCACCCCCTGGTGCGCGAATCATACGGCTCGAAAGCTCGAGTCGCCATTCTTCCACAGCAGCTGACTGAGCACAAGCGTGATCCATCAACGCAAATGAAACGCACTGGCGTGGGTTTTGGCCTTTTTTTTTTTTTTTTTTTTTTTTTTGGGATTCCCATGACTTGATAACAAGAGCGGCAAAAGAAGACAGGAGCCCGAGTCACCCAAGTGCAGAAGCTGGGTATCACGAAGCAGCGATCTACAACTCGACTGATTATTGAATTCGCTGTGTCACCGGCTCGGTGGCGATAGGCGGCTCAACGCCACGGTGCACAAGAGAACCAACCGCCCGCAATCTTGGCATCCGCGCGGAACTGGGATGGAGGGATGTGGTCATGATTTTGCTGCAATATGGCACGAGCACACTCGGGAAACACTACCTACCCGGAGGCTGCGCGCTGATCTGCCATTAGTGTGCATCTTGAGGTGAAGGAGGGTAGGTACTTAGATGGGGCTGCCAATGGAAGCGTCTCAGGTGAGGCATTTCTGTGTGCGTCATTTTCGTGTGCGGCATTTTCGATCCCTGAGTAGCGCGGTTACAATGCGAGGAAGGGGAACTAAGAGAGCTAAGCCACTGTGTGTGTTGTTATGGGTTGTGGGAGCTCGAGACGAAAAATTCGAGTGGCGAGATCGAGGTCAAGGTGTGGGAGGTGTGGAGGAGGGGGCTGCCTGCAAGTCCGGGCTCCCCTGTTCAAGGGAAGATGTTGATCCCATCTCAGACTTTTCGTAGTGGTCACAAGAGTGCTGGTTGGCCTGGCATCATCATTTCATATCATATCATGCTGCTACCGCTTGCTTCTATAGGCGTGCGATAACCGTTCACACGACCACGACCGAGATCGCTGGTGGATATTAATCCCTCATGTTATGTTATTCGAGTCTCCGCCCCGGGGTCTGGAGACGGATCTGTACGCACTGCTCTCGGTGGTGCAGGGTGCATGAGGGCGGATGGCTTGGCTGCTTGGCTGCTTGGCACATATCTTTCTCTCAACTTCCACGCCAGTGCCTAAGCCAAGCCTAGATACTGGGGATGCGCTCTTGTTCGAATGGCTCATTGGCAATCTTTTTTTGGGCTGACAGCATAAGTGATCATGATCTTATCTGCCAGCCTCGCGCCGATGCAGTCCGTCGAGTACGTACCGATACCTCAGTCATGCACTGCTCATCTATCTCGAGGTGCATCCACTCTGGCATCCTGCGTAAGTGCAAGGTCATGGGACCGCGAGCCTTATCTGCAAACATAAGAAAAGGCGGCAACACTGCGGTCCCTCATTCTCATTTGTGTTGATAGATGCATGTCTCTGTCTCATGCCATCAGCGGTCAAATGTCTCAATGCCGGGGGATTTTATCACCTCGTTTGAGGTGTTCGTCGGAGAATTGGAGCCTGAAGCCTGGCAGCAAGTGAAGATGATCTGCTTCTTTGTCATTGTGCAACTCTTCTTCGCTTCGCGTCGTTGCTACGACCTTGGAGCAGGGAGCATCGTGATGGGGAGCATATCATGCAACACCAAGCCCGGCCTTTGGATCGAGTGCTCGACATGCCAACCCCCAGCCCCCCTCCCTCTACCCCCCTCCCCTTAAGCCCCTGCCCTTACACACACACAGACACACCACACACACACACACGGACATCTTCTTAAAGGGGGGAGGGGGGAGAAGGGGCGAAATTCGACATCTCATCACATCGATTGCATGCCGCTAAGCGAAAGATAATGATCGGTTGGAGGAGTAGAAAGTCAAGTGGCGGTCAGAGTTGAGGAGCACCCTACACACCCTCTTTCTCGCTTTCCACTCAACTAGTACAGACACGAGCACACCGAGCATGCGCTACCTGGGACGAGAGGGTTGAAAAAATGGCCGGCTCGAGCCATGACAGGTCAAGATGAGATGAAGGCGAAATCCCTCGCGCCGCTAGTGCCCGCGGTGTGAGTGTTGATCCTTTCCTTTCTTGTCCCCAAAACATGAGCGAAAACAAAACATCTCCACCGCCTTCTCTTTTCTCTGCCCCTCCAAAACAAACCAACCCCTCCACAACCAGACCCTTGTCGCCAGCCCCTCACCCCCTCATCTCTCACCCCGCAGTCAAGCTGATATTACATTTCGCCACATTTAGACTTCGCCTATAGCATGTACATACAGTAGTAGTCTTGGCCCTTCAGCCTGTTCTGGCTCTGCACTTCTCTTCACACCTTCACACACATATCAAGAAGCGATCGGCACATCGCCTCGCCCTCCCCGTTACTGTCTCACCGCAGATCCACTCACCCCTCGCTGAGCTTTCGACGCCGACGCGCCAATCTGCCCTGCCACAGCGGACGAAATGCTCCAGCCCGCTGCTACCTATTGGATGGGCCATATGGATGAGCAGATCACCTGCGTGCCGGGAAACACCATGGAGATCCTCCACCCGGCCGTAGAATAATTCGTGCATGTAGCGACAAGGCGCCATCAAACCCATGACTTGCCTGACAGCCTGAGCAACTGAGCATAGAGCATAGTTGGGATGCGTGGACCGCGGACGAGGGGGGGGAGGGCAGGACAGGGAAAGAGCCGCCCGATGCGAGAAATTTGCCTCTTGTGTTTATCGTGGGTTGCAGATCCTTCCACTAGTCGCTAGTCTGGTAGATGGAGCGTCCCGTAGCTTTATTTACACTTACTCATTTCTATAGGAAAACATTAGTTCTCCATTCAAAGTAGCGAGATATAATGTCACCCAAAGCCTCGCTCCTTCCTCCCCCCTCCCCTCGCCCTCCTCGTCCTCCTCGCCCTCCTCGTCCTTCTCATCCCTCTAATCTTTGCGGCGGTTGTGCGCTTCCACCCTCCCTAGCGCAGTGGGACGGCAGAGAGGCTTTAGTTCAAGCTTGCTCAGGTTCATTAACTCTGCCCCTGAGTCCTCTCTGCCCCCCCTCTCCCGCTGTGCGGCTATTGGCTTAGGATTGGCTTAGGCAAAGGATCCCTTGGGTGAAGCCATCGACACTGCAACCATGTCGTTCCCACGACCCATTCCACCCAAGCCTGCTCAGCATGGCCGCGAACACTGGGGGCCAGCCTCGGTCCTGGACTCCGCCTTGCTCTCATCCTCGTACCTCGCCACCTCTCCCATTGCCCAGGAGATTATCGCCCGCGATTTGGCTGAGGAGCTCGATGATGAGCACTACCAATATGGCGGTGGGAGCGCGGCCGACTACTCCGACGCGACTTCTCTTGACCTTGACCCGGAGCCGCTGGACCTGTACGGCTCGGGTGTTGCCGGCCAAGAGGCGGCGGGCGACAGCGCGCTCCCGCCCCGCGGCGTCACATATGGCTCCCTGCGCCCCAGCACCATTGCCGGCGAGATCCTAGGCGGCATCAACTCGCCCCTGCTGACGGCGCGCGACCTGACGCTGCCGCGCAACGCCGAGCGCTCGCTGCTGCGCGACAACCACATCCTGCCGCCCAAGCACGTGCGGCCTGACAACGAGAGCCGATGGGCCCGTCTCTACCGCACGCTGTTCAGCACGAAGGTGCCCGCGTCTCAGACGTACCAGGACCCGCACCAGCAGCAGCTCGAGGCCGGGTGGGATGGCTACCTGGGATCGCTGTCGAGGGTCTCGTCCAAGGCTCTGCACCGCCACGACCTCCTCGACCCCAAAGACGCCGGCGTCGAGGTGGTGGTGAGCGAGGTGTCGCCCCTGATGCAGCACGACTATCTTGCAGTCGGCGTTGGCGGCGGCGCGGTGCCGGGCGCGTCGACACCGCCCGAGGAGGTGGTGCAAGACGCGTGGGATGCGGCCGTGGCCGCCCACGCGATCCGCACCACGTGGAAGCGCGAGGCCATGACGCTGCTGCAGTACTCGCGCGCGCTCATCGTCACCTTCTTGCTTCACTACTCGGTGCAGATCACGTCGGTGTTTACCGTGGGCCGCATCGGGATGCTGGAGCTCGGAGCCGTTAGCTGTGAGTTTTCTCCGTGTACTTGATTCTACGGGAATTCCTGCCCTTAGCCTTTTCCCTTTCTTTCGGCTAACGCCGCCCACAGTGGCTACCATGACCGCCAACATCACCTGCTACGCGCCAATCCAGGGTCTGTCAACCTGCCTCGACACCCTCTGCGCGCAGGCTTTTGGCTCGGGCCACAAGCACCTCGTCGGCTTGCAGCTGCAGCGCATGACGTACTTGCTGTGGATCCTGCTCGTGCCCATCGCCCTGCTCTGGTGGAACTCGGCCAGCGTTCTGGGCCTCTTTATCCCGGAGCCCGAGACGGCCGCGCTGGCCGGGCTGTACCTGCGCGTGCTGATCCTCGGCACGCCCGGCGTGGCCGCCTTCGAGACGGGCAAGCGCTTCGTGCAGGCGCAGGGCCTGTTCCACGCCACCACGGCCGTGCTGTTCATCGGCGCGCCCGTCAACGTGCTGGCCAACTACGTCATGGTGTGGCGGCTCGGCTGGGGCTTCGGCGGCGCGGCCGCGGCCGTGGTCGCTACGCAGACCCTGCTGCCGCTGCTGCTGTTCCTGTACGTGCGCTTCGGCCAGGGCATGGAGTGCTGGGGCGGCTTCACCCGCCGCGCCCTCGGCAACTGGGGACCCATGGTCCGCCTGGCCCTGCCGGGCATGATCATGGTCGAGGCCCAGTACTTCGCCTTCGAGGTGCTCACGCTGGCCACGAGCCGCTTCGGCAGCGCCCACCTAGCCGCCCAGAGCATCCTGGTCACCATCACGTCGACCACCTACCAGATCCCCTTCCCGCTGGCCATCGCAGCGTCGACACGCGTGGCGAATCTGATTGGCGCGAAGCTCAGCGATGCAGCGCGGACGAGCGCTAAAGTGGTCAGTATTTTATTTTCCCTTTTCTCACCCCTATCTGATCAATGTCTGCCCAATCACGCGCGCCCATCCTAGGCGAGTCACAAAAGTATCCATGTGCTAATGATTCATGCCAATAGGCCATCATCGCCGGTGTCGTGGTCGGCCTCTTCAACATGACCGCCCTTACCGCTTTCCGCTACAAGCTGCCGTACCTCTTCACCAACGACGACACCGTGGCCGGGCTTGTCGCGCAGGCCATGCCCGTTTGCGCCGTCATGCAGATCTTCGACGCGCTGGCGGCTCAGTCTCACGGCCTGCTGCGGGGCATTGGGCGCCAGGCCATTGGCGGGTACACGAACCTGAGCTCGTACTACCTGATCGCGCTCCCCATCTCCTTCGCCACCGGCTTCGTCCTCGACTGGAAATTGAGCGGGCTGTGGTTTGGCGTCACCATTGGGCTGGGCATGTAAGTTATTGCTTTGGCTCCTCCCTCCCCACGCCTTGTGTCTTGGGATGTGTTTCCTGCCCCCCCCCCCTTATTTCCTGCTCCCACTTTCGTGTGCCCATATGGCTAGACGTCGTGCCATTACATCCCTTTATGAAATACCGTACTGACGTGGGAAACTGCAAATTGTTCAGGGCGATGACAATGGAGTTCGTCTATCTCTACACAACAAGCTGGGAGAAGGCGGTGGAAGAGGCAGAGAGCAGGCTGCGTTCCGACGGGATCGGGGCGGCTGAGCTCGGCAAGTGAAAGGGCGGAGAAGGTTAAAACCCCCAGGTATGACGATCACATATCATGATGTATGACTACACTGGGTCAAGTAATTACCACTTACCTAGATATGGCTTCTCTCTATCTTGGTCAACTGGGCGGGCGTTCGCATGATTCTCTGTGTTATTAAAGGGATGAGTTTAGCAACGGCGTTTGTGGGATAGCAGGCAGGCTTCTGGCCTTGGCGGGCTTGCGGTTGAAGTACTTGGTCTTTGTTATTTCCTTCCTGTCAGCCTGGCTACGGCCAATGGATATTAGAAAAAGCTTGACTCATGATCTCCGAACACGTTAATGGCTTTCCATATACTATGCTTATAGCGAGGCCGCTCTGTTTTCATGTCCCACAGCATCGCTTTATTCCTTAGGTACTTGTGATTCGAGTAGATCTCAAGACAACGTATAGTGCCAATCACAAAATAAACATGCAGATCCTAGGGCCCTTGAAATGCTCATTTAGTAACCCCAATTGTATTCTGATCAAAAGTATCTTCGAGCGGAGCGAGGTCGGGGGTCTAGGGGGCACCCCAAGAAAAGGCCGCTCTATTTTTTAACTTTGTTTTCCAGGACTTTTTTTCTGGGGGTCCCCCCCAGACCCCCGACCTCGCTACGCTCGAAGATATTATGGTAATAGTGCAATCGGGGTTAGTAAATAAGCGTGTACGGATCCTAGGATCTGCATGTTTATTTTGTGCCTGGCACTGTATGTCTCACTACGGGGCGGGCTAGAGGGGCTTGGAGAGGAGTTTGAGAAGACTGCCTTGGACACCCTCACTACTCCACGACTGAGTCACCCCGCCCGAGTAAGAAGGCAAACAGTCATTAAAGGGACAAGGAAAATGCAGGCTATGTATGTTTAATACTGGTTGTGGGAAAAGGAGTTGAATATTTGTTTTGTTTTGTTTTGTTCTCTTTTCTTTCTTGTCTGTTTCGCAACGCGAAGTCCGGACAGAGTCAGATGTATTGACTCTTCTCATTCCCTGATTGTTTGCAAGAGCTTTGTTGAATTTTAAGTACATATTCAGGCCGGCTGCAAGGCAATCTTCGACTCTGTCTGAACTTGGTTACCTGGCAACTTGCAAGGTTTCTTACCTGCTACTTTGATATATCAAAAACACTGCTTCATCCATCATATCGATTATGTTTTAGTCGCCCGACTCACTACCAACTGGCGATTGCATACTTGACCAGCGTCTCCGCCGACAGCCACAGCGTACCCGCCGACAGGAGCTATTTCACCCTCTCCATCCAGCCGTCCGTCGGACATGAGCATGTCGCTGGGCTCTTCATGCGCGATCTTCTAATGTACGACAACCAGACGAACCACCTGCCCTCGCCTCTTCCTCCTCCTGCCCCTCCTCAGCCTCCTATGGTCGAGGGCCCTTTTCCGACCCTCATCCGACCTACCACGCCCTCTCAGCTCTCCTGGCTTGCCACCGTCTGGGCCATGCGCGACGCCATGCTCCACAGCATCGCGCTGGCCCACGCCCCCTGGCGGCAGGAGCGTCTGGACCCAACGCATGCCTGGGCGCTCCTGGATGACCATCTCGCCCTCGCATTTCGCCTGTGGCAAATGACGCGCGCGGTGGAGCGCATGGAAGGAACAGTCGCTACACTCGTGCAAAGCAAAAAGCATGACCCCGCCTGATTGGAGGCACTATGAGGCAGGAGCGCCTCTTTTCGACGGGCCAGCGCGGCTCAGAGGAGGGGTTAACGGGAGGATGGCGTGGTTTGGCCCATAGAGGCGGCAGTGGCGGCGTTGGCAGCTTCGTGCCAACGATCGAGGCGGATGTCTCCTAGCTTGTGCAGGCGGCCACGCAGATAGATGCAAGGGAGGAGCTGGATGCGAATGTCGCGGTGGTGAAGGCCGCGGTTCGCGAGCTGGGCGAGGGCGCGGCCGTGATTCGGCGTCCTCAGCGGGTTGGCGTTCCGGATGGCTGACAAGCTGGATGACGAGCGTGTCCCCGACCCGGCTCTGGGCGCTGTTCTTGCCAGGCTCAGTGATAGGCGGCGGCTGATGCATGACTTGGGATGGGCGCTCGAGGGAATCGCGGTGGAGGCGGCGGAGCTACAGGTGGAGTGTGAGCTGGATGAAGATCGGCTGGATGAGAGCATGGGAGGAGTCTATGAAGCTACGGGCCGCATGGCTATGGTGGGAAGGGAGGGCAGAGAGTGGAATGTCCTATTAAGGTGGGAGCTCTGTAGGGCTGCGGGGGTGTAGTCGGTAACAACTAGGATGGCCAACTCAAGACCATGCTCTTGCTCGTTGCTCTATCTATCACTAGAGCACGGAATACATCTTTGGCTGGCCCGTGTTTCCTTATCGGCAGTTCCACGCCTCCTTTTTCCTCATAGCGCAGCCACTCACGTGTAGAGATCACGCAGCAACATCATCTGGACAGGTTGGTCGAGGAAACTGCGTTTATGTTCTTTCTTTCCTTGCTAGCATGTAAGTGTACATCTCAAAAATCTGAGCACTGTACCTATGACCCCCAAGTCCAAGTCTCGAGAAGCTTCACCCGTATACCCAGTCGACTCCCCACTCCAATAAATACTCTATCGGCCCAGAGCCAGGCTCTCCTGACCGCGGGTAAGTACAGATGCCGTCCACCCCCAGAGGCACCATGTTCTCCGGCGATACAGCCTCCCTATACGCGGAGGCGCTCATGTTGAGAGTCATGTTACTGCTGCCGCTGTTACCGTTGTCACCGCTCATATTCCTCGGGGCAGAAACAGTGCCATCGCCGGTAGCGGTAGAAGTCATACCGTCAGCATAGTCCAGTGCCATCCGAACGATGCGCGCGGCGTCATACGTGCCGACCCAGACAGTTGAGCGCCACGCCGCATCCCCTGACCCGGCATACAGCCCGCACCGGCCGCGCTTGGTGACCAGAGTCCGGCGCAAGGGCCAGGGCTGTTGGCTGTGACACGACGGCCGTGCGAGCCCGCTGATTTCCCACCAGCCCGCCATGGCTTGCCCCTCCGGCTGCGAGAGGTTGTACATGGTCGCCATGCCCTCGCAGTCGTCCCGCAGCACCCACATGTCGTCCATCGCGGTGAGGGTCGTAGGGACGATGCTTTCCCCGGTGCGGCCGATCTGGCAGAAGCTAGCCATGGAAGTGTTAGTCGTTCTAGTGAACGAAATGACTGGGCTAGCTGGAGCGACCTCGCCGTTGGTAGGATGAGAATCAGCAGCGATAGTAGCATCGTGGAGAGGAATAACGCAGACGTCGTTCTCGCCACGGCCGGCGCCTCCCGAGGCCGGAGACTGTGGCGGACCGGTTTGCTTTCCTATTGCTGATGAAGTAGAGACGGAGGGAGCGGGCATCACGCTAGAGTCATCGCCGTCCGCCGCACTGCCGCCGCAAGTACTAGGGTCAACCCAGTCAATCTTCCAGCTCAACCAGTATGTTGGCGGTTCTTCGGGAGCGCCATCAACGGCCCTCGTGCCGTTGAAAACGCAGAGTCCGGCCGTGTCGTTCGGCGTTGAGCCACTCCTGACCTGCTGCATATTTACACCCCCCTGGACGAGCCGGGCCACGTCGTCGGAACCGATCCACACAGTCTCGGCCGTCACATGTCCCGGCGCGGTGACATTCAGGCCGGGTTGGATAAAAAGCCCGCACGTCCCGCTGTGTGCGACGAGGATCCAGCGGCCGCTATCACCATTCTTGGAGCTGGGGACGGCGATATTAGTGGCAGCAAAGAAGCCGGCTTGCCGGATGCCGCGGTGGGTCTCGTTACTCGGGAGCATGGCAGCGGCGAGGTGGCGGCAGTCAGAGATAGAGGGCTGTTTCGTGGCATTGGGAGTGCCAAATGCAACGAAGCTGGTGCCGGCACAGCAGCTTGCCGTCTGGGACCCGTCCGGACTAGGCAGGAAGCTGGCGAGAGGCCACTGCGGCCACCGACAGTCGGGGGTGGAGTTGAAGTTGGGGGGTTTGACATTATGAGAGAGCAGCAGGGGGTCCAAGGGCGAGGGGGCGGCGAAGGTGATGATGGTTGTCAGGGCTGTTGCGATGGTTATCAGAAGGTACATGGTGTATACGCCGGCTGGGGGGTGATGGATGACCCGGCTTGATGAATGGGTATTGTTACTCAACGAATGTCCTAGATCTTTCCTTATCGTAAGATAGAAAAGATATCCAATTTGACGGGAGAAAAGGCCTTCAAATTCGAAGCCGCTTTCTCAATCTTCCGTTGCTGTAAGTATAAATACCCGCCGTCTTCGCAACAGCAAAACGATCGTATATTCGCCCTTTCGAAGCTAGGGATGACGCTATAGTCTCCATCACCGCTTTCGTTCTCTGAACCATCACTTCTGCTCGCCTCAAGGGTCCATCAACTTAACACAGTGCTAATCACAAGGTACACATGTAGATCCTAGTGTCCGTGCATGCTCATTTGCTAACAGCATCTTCGAGCGTAGCGAGGTCGGGGCTCTGGGGGACACCCCCAGAAAAAGACCGCTCTACCTTTTACCCTTTTTTTTCTGGGGGTACCCCCCAGACCCCCAACCTCGCTACGCTCGAAGATATTATAGTAAGAATACAATCGGGGTTAGTACATGAGCGTGTACAGACCCTATGATTTGCATGTATATTATGTGACTGGCACTGTAGGTTCTCTGACCTCGCAGACGACAGCGCTCTCACCATTGCTGAGGCCTTGTCAGTAGGATCATCAACAACTCTACAAGACCCAACCTCTTCTCGGCATACACTCAAGCCGCAGACCAGAGAACGACGGGGCGGTGCTTATTCTACAGCAAATCGTTTTTATTTCCCAGGCTCAGCGACTGATCACGTCCCTTCACCCCCTCCTGTAAGTCGCCGGATAGTCGGCAGTTTGCCCGGTGGCGGTATGGTGCCGAGGAGTGACCGCCGGGAGCACGACGGCGCGGTTGGTCAACATGTCACAAGCATCCGGGTAGAGTTGTGTCCCCCCGAAGCAAACGTGAGGGTGCAATAGGTTTGATCAGACCAAGACAATGGGTGTGCCATGCGTTCTTCTTCTCCTCCTCTAGTGAGACACGGATTCACATTCACACTGCTCCCAAGTCGGCACCCGCCTGTGGACACCATGGCGCGCCACGTGGGTGAGGTTGGAGGACCCTCCTCTTCGGGAGGATTGCCAAGATTTCTTAACCTGGCGTTAATTTCCACCTTCCTTGAGTGGAAGGCCGTGGAGTCGTGGTAGGAGGAGCCTCTCCCCACAACAGTGTCCCACTCATATACCAATTTTGTATACCTTGGCTATCTGAGTCGTGCAGGATTAGAACCTGTTTATGGCCTTCTTTAAACCACACCGACACTTCATCAGGCGAGTCGATAGGCATTCGAGAGGAGAAAAGAAGAATACGTGCCGCCAGCAAAGAAAAGAGCAAGTGATTATTCTGCATCCTACAAGTCCTCCAAAATCGCGATCGCAATCAGCACGAACAGGGCCGAAAGCTCATTCTTTTTTCGGCCTGTCTTGGTCTTGGTCAGACCACATCCCCCCCACGACGCATCGTGACGATCCGCAGTCCAGGATGTGGGGAAGCCCCCCACAGGAACCAAGGTGAGGAATCCGAGAGTATCTTGAATTATGCCGCGGAGCCTGCCTATCTACCACGGACCTTTATGGTAAGGTACACACACACACACACACACACACACACACACGAGAGGCCTCGGATAATTAGCCCGCTAGGCCGGAGTATAGGTTGCGGAAACCCATCATGGTCCCGCGTGACAGGCCGCGGCTAGCATCTCGTGCGCTTTCCTCTGGTGATATACTACTGTTGCTAATTTATTTTACCACTCATGCGGCGCTACACATAAGCATGGGGAGGAAGAGACGCATGGTGACGATCCCATGCATGATGTGATCCACGACAACCACTGCCAAGGCACGGCTGTTGTGCTCCATACCGTTGACCAAGGGAACTGGTGATGGGGCAAACCTATATTTATCGCCAAGTCCTTCATTATTTATACTTACAAATGCCCTCTCTCCCCTCCCTTCTTTCGCAATTAATATCCCTTTCCCTCCTTGGATACCAGGGACTCTTTATTAACCGTATTTATGTCCTGGTCTTTTTCTCTGAGTTCCCCTGCGCCATGTCGTAAATGGGCTTCGCATGCTCAGGGGAACAAAGGGTCATCCTCTCTGCATCGCCAACACGGCTCTGAGGTTCCCAATCCCACCCGTTTCTGGCCGGCAGATGGCATGACTGTCCCAAGGGAGCAGTAAAGATGCTGGAGCCACTGAAACCCGAATTCGGCCGGCTGGCTCCACGGGGGTCGCGCTCCGTCCTCCTGTCGTTGCTGTTACTGCTGCTGTGGGCGAGCGTTCCAGGTTTCGCATCGACTGGCGTCAACACTTCTGTTGACCTCGGCTACAGCATCTATGTCGGCACGGAACTAGAGGACAACGGGACAGGCGTCACCCAGTGGCTCGGCATGCGCTATGCGGCGGCTCCTCTCGGCGAGTTAAGATTCTCGCCACCGCAGGACCCGGTCTATAACGCGACGGTTCAGCAGGCCAATGCGGTGAGTACATTCCCTAGTTTCATTGGAGAATTCGCTCTTGCCGTCCCATCAAGGGGCAGCGTGTAGGGTCACCTTTAAACATGGCTGAAAAAGGTTGGAGTGATGGGTTGGCGCATGTCAAACTAATGATCCACGCGCGAACTATATGAAAAGCACGGGAGTGGATGTCTTGGCGTGAATACCACGGACGATAGTACAACGTCAGAAGACTGCCTCTTCATCGACGTCTTTGCGCCGAGCGTCTCTTCTATAAGCGTGACCAACTCAAGCGGCACGTGTGATGGTCCCTTCTCGTCCTCGACCTCATCATCATCCCTCCTCCCCGTCTTCTTTTACATCAACGGCGGCGGCTTTGCTTTCAACTCTAACACCAACATCAACGGTACCTCGCTTGTCCAAGCCAGCAACTATTCCATCATTGTCGTTACCTTCAATTATCGTGTTGGGCCCTTTGGCTTCTTGACCCGCGCGACCTCAACCTTATCTTCCTCGTCTTCTTACTGCCCCATCACCCCCAACAACGGTCTCCAAGACCAGCGTAAAGCGCTTGAATGGGTTCAGCGACACATTGCGCGCTTCGGCGGCGATCCGGCGCATGTCGTGCTGGGCGGCAACTCGGCGGGAGCGGGTAGCATTGCTCTGCACCTCGTGGCATACGGCGGGCGCGACGAGGGCCTCTTCCACGCGGCGGCCGCGGGGTCCGTGTCGTTCGCGCCCGTGCTGTCGGTGGCGCAGAGTGAGTATCAGTTTGGCAACCTGTCCGCCGCGGTGGGGTGCGACACCGCGGGGACCAGTGACGGCAGTGGTAGCAACAATGATGACGCCGCAGTGGTGGAGTGTCTCCGCTGCATCAGCGCCGCGGAGCTCAACGCCCATTCGGCCGCGGTGCCGTACCCATCATACCAGTCGTCGTCGTCTTCATACCCGGATGCCTCGCCTCCGTTATACATGTGGGGGCCAACCCTCGACGGCGAAATGCTCAGCGACTACACGTACAGATTGTTCGAGCAAGGGCGTTTCATCCGCGTGCCGCTGCTTGCAGGCGACGATGCCAACGGCGGCACCGTGTTTGCGCCCATGACGGCCGCGACCCTGACCGATAGCAACGCCTTCATGCGCGAACAGTTCCCGCAGCTGACGGACGCACAGCTGGACTGCGCCAACGCGCTCTACCTGAACCCGGACAACGCAAGCTGCCCGGCGAGCGGGTGCTACTGGCGGCAGGCATCCAACACGTACGGCGAGGCACGCTACATGTGTCCCGGGTTGTACGTGTCGGCAACTTTTGCGGGGGCGGTGAATGACTCGGCGGGAACAGGATCGGCAGCGGAAACAAAATCAGAGACGGAGAGGGGGAGGAAGAGGGAGAGGAGGAAGGGCAGGAGTACGTGGGAGAAGAGGTTGGAAGGCGATGGTCAAAGGCGCGATGGACTGATGGTCGACAAGAGGAGCAGCGGCAGTAGCGCCAAGAACGGGACGGTCGTTAGCGTGCGGCCGACGGCGCCGTCATACGCGTACCTCTGGAACGTGCAGGACCCGACGCAGGAGGCGGAGGGCTACGGGGTGCCGCACACGGTCGAGGTCAATGCCATATTTGGGCCGGGCTACTTCGGCACAGCGCCAACGAGCTATTACAACAATGGAGAGAACTGGCCGGCAGTGGCGGTGGCGCAGGCGTACTGGACGAGTTTCATCCGCACGTACGACCCTAACACATACCGGCTGGCGGGGTCGGCGGAGTGGAAGGGCTACGCCGACGAGGGCCTGGCGTGGCAGCGGATGCGATTCGACACGGGCGGGGCGACGGCCATGGAGACAGTCGAAGCCGGCCTGCAGGAGAGGTGCCAGTTCTGGTGGGACAACGGGATAAGCATGCAACAGTGATGGGCTGTGATAGGGAGAGGGGGGGAGTGAGTGACGGTAAACCGGAAGTTTGGCTTGGATTAAAGCGTTGGATTATAAGGTTGGATGCGATGATTTTCGGTTTCAAGCCCCTTGATTCGCTTCCGTAGCACAGAGGGCGCGAAGAATCGAAAACAACACAAATTCCGATTTGAGGCGTGCGTCTATTTACCATAAGACGCAAAGAGATACCACACTGTATCAGAGCGTCCAAGTATGCCTCACATGCAGGTTAAGGTGCCCCAATTGTACTATGATTACAGTGTCTTCGAGCTCGCGAGGTCGGGGGTCTGGGGGGTACCCCCAGAAAAATAAAAGGTTAAAAGGTAGAGCGGCCTTTTTCTGGGGGTACCCCCCAGACCCCCGACCTCGCGAGCTCGAAGGTATTATCATAATAAAACAATTGGGGGTAAGTAAATGAGCGGCCGCTTATGCCACTGTGTACAGGCCCGTCCTATACGGGTGGCTTGTTGTGCGTCAATAAGAGATAGATGATATAATAATATATACAACTCACCAGCTTCTCTAACCCTTGCTACCCCATCTCCAGCTCTACGCCCGCCCCTCACTCTACTCCCGTACCTTTCACGGCGATCCCTTCCTCTCAAGCAGAGGGAACATACTTCACAAGCGTCGAGTGGTAGTAGGAGTAGCCCGTCCCGCTCGGCGGCTCGAAGGAGAAGATGTAGTCACCCCACCATGGGCCGCCACCCCACCACAAGGCGCCCATCCACACGTCGTCGTTGGCCTTTAGGTGGTCCAGCATGCCGGTGACGGCGCTCATGCAGACGTCGTTGGCGCCGCCGGCAAACTCGCCGATGATGCCCAGCTTGCCGTTGGCGCGGAGCCAGGCGGTGGCACCCTCGACGCGGTCGGCGCCGACGGTGCTGGACACGCACGTGGCGGACGTGCCGGAGCCGTCGCCGTCGAGATACTGGTGCATCTCATACACCAGCTTGCCGGACGGATCCGTCAGTTTGGCCATGGCCGTGTTGGTCGTGTTCCACGTCCACGCCCCCGTGTAGGCGTTGCCCTCGACGAAGATGTACTGGTCCGTGGCGCCGGCGGCGCGCACGCCGTCAATGGCGGCCTGGTTGAGCTGCACAACCAGGCTCTCGTCCATATCGTGGTACTCGTTGTTGGTGTCGAAAACCACCAGCGAGTTCGTGGCGAACTCGCCCGCCAGGTTGGTCCAGAAGGTCTGGAAGTCGGATGTCGAACTGATGATGTTGCCGTCGTAGCGGCCGTAGTTGTGTGGGTCGATAACGGCCCAGCCGCCCGCGTTCGTGATGGCGTTTACCACGGCAGTGTAGCCGGTCAGGTAGGCGGCGTCGAAAGTCGACGTCATGGTGCCCGGGGCCAGGCGCTCCATAAGGAATGGGAGACGAAAGATATTGAAACCTTGGCCCATCAGAGTCTAAGAGGCGCTGTTAGCGAGAACACGCGGAGGGGCTCGGAAGATGGGATTGTACGGGGCGGCTTGCCTTGGTACTGTCTGTCGAAGGGAAGATGAAGTCATCGTTGTATGTTCCCGGGATGCTGGATTCGCCGAATTCGGGGCCCGACTCGTCGACGCCCATCCATTTCCAGCCGCCAACACTGGCACCGGCCTTGTTCGTAGTCGAGTTGGTAGCTGTTGTAGCGCCAGTCGTCGGATAGACCAAATATGCGGCAACTGAAGATGCGGCAGTACCTGCAGTTGACGACGAGGCTACGGCTCTCGCCGACACAGTCTTGTGGCTACGGCTCTGGCGCACTCTGGCGTGCTGTGAAGAGGGGGCAGCTGTGGCTAGTTGGGTGAGGACAGCGCCTATGAGGGCGGGTCCAAGAACGCTATGTCTCATGATGGCTACAACAAGTCCAGGGGTATTGGGAATTTGACGTGCTAGCAAGGAGCGGGTCCGGGTCTTCAGGGGAAAGAATGTATTTAAAATAAGGCAGGAAAGAATTATAACGAATGGGGAGGCGCTAAGAGATGTTTAGCGTGAGGGCCGCTGTAAGCGACAACTACTCCTCGCTAACAAGCTAAAGGAAGAGCATAGTTTTAGTCGCCGGCCGGGTCATGTTTGTATTGATGGGCTCCTGGATCCACGAATTGTTGCCTGTCCCATTGTACGGCCCTGCTCACTACATCACTTCGTGCCGTCTTTAGTTATCATCGGAGACCAGAGACGGGCAAATGTTTTACGTATCCTAATGAGAGGGAGGACGACGTGGGTGAACAGTATACAGTACCAATCACGAAATAAGCATGCAGCTCCTAGGATCCGTATACGCTCTCATGTATCAACCTCATTTATAGTATTATTATAACATCTTCGAGCGTAGCGAGGTCGGGGGTCTGGAAGGTACCCCCAGAAAAAAAAAGGTTAAAAGATAGAACGGCTTTTCTATCCGAAGAAAAACAAGGTTAAACGGTAAAAGCGCTCTTTTTCTGGGGGTTCCCCCCAGATCCCCGACTTCGCTACGCTGAAAAAAACATTACAATTGGGGTTAGTAAATGAGCGGTACATGGATTCTAGGATCTGCCTGTTTATTTTGTGATTGGCACTGTACGTTATATCTTCGAGCTTCTATCGGTGAGATGTATAAACACCAACGAAGGGGAGAACTCGCTTACCGAGCACCCGGCCTCGAAGGAAGACCCATCTCTATATCTCCAACGTGGTAGCAAGGAGGCAGGCCAGCTACTTTATCTCGCCCTTAATAGACGTCGGAGATGCTACAATTTTGGCATAGGTATTACTTGGGACTGATCCTTCCTTAACTCCCATATTGTTCTTAAATCAGTCCACCAGCAGTATCCTGGATCCTCTTCCATATTTCGAAGCCAGCAAACGTCTCGATATCTATGGAAACCAATACATGGGTCAATCGGTTGGGCGTAATCCTCCTCAATTTCCTGCCAGCCAGTCAAGAGTCCGTCCAAACAGGTAGTCCACACTATCCCTCAGCCACCGCCCTCCCACAGGCGCTGATGGACGGCACATGCCACTGAGGTTTGCCGGAATTCCAGCTCCCACTGGCAGCGTCACTTCGTGCGTGCCGCAATCTGACAAGGGAGCCATGTATATGTCGTGGTTATCCTGGTCGAACACGACTGTTGTGCAGACACGTTAGCAGGTACGCCCTTTCGCCCAAGCTATGCACACCAAAGGATATTCTAACGTCCAAACACAGCATCAAAGAAAAGAGCCATTAACTCACCGTACGCTGCTCTTAGAAAAGAAGCACCCAAGATTGCCGTTGTCATCGGCCCCCCCCCAGCGTCCCCTTCTCGGTCTCCCAGCGCCATCGCCCCAACGTAGCAGTTCCTCTCATCTACCCGCCACACAAACTCGCCGAAGGGCACCGCGATCGTCAGCCCTTCCTCCCCATCTTCACCTCCAAAGAAAAAGTCCACCGTTCCCATCTGACCTCCCTGCGCCATAGCCAACTCGCACGGTATGCTCAGCGATCCATCCGCCATGCTCTTGGCGCCTAGGTCGGCCGCCAGCGCGTCGACGACGTGGCCCGGCAGGTAGCTAAGCGTGGCGCCCGTGTCGAGCACCACGGGCAGGGACGAATTGGCGTATTTCTTCGAGGCCAGCCCCCCTGCAAACCCCAGCATTGCGGCCGGACGCCGCCGCGTTATGCCAACGCTGGACAGTTGCACCCAGTACCTCGGCGGGCCGATTTCGCCATCATTGACTCCTCCCTCCCTGCCGCTGCCGCTGCCGCTGCCGTACCCCTCGAGCTGTGGCGGCAGGTTGGCTAGCCGGTACAACGGTCCGGCGAATTTCCCGAGGTCGAGTCCGCCAAACGTGACAGCCCCCGATCGTGGAGCGGCCTGGTGGCCGAGGGCAACGCTCAAGGCACGCGAATGGATCGCGCCCTGCGATACGAGCGCGTCGACGAGGGTGGTGCGGGACGGGGATAGCGGTGAGGGGAGGGAGGAGAAAGGGACGGGGGAGGGGGAGGCGTCGTTCCTGGGACCGACGCCGAGGACACCGTGCGGGAGCGCAGTACTACGTGTGCTGATACCGAAGGTGACGTTGCTAAGCGCGAAGGCAGCGGCCCGGTTGGACGGAAGGGCGATGGTGTCGGAAAAGAAATCGATGTCGGCCTCGCCGATGCCGTACTTGAGCATGCCGGTTTCGTGCTGAGGGGTCGCGGTGCTCGAGCAGTTGTGGTTGAAGCCTCGGCCCGAGAGTGGGCAGGATGTGTGTTCATCATCCTTGCTATTATCTGCGAGTGAAGGGCATGCCTCGTGGACCCAGAGGGCGGTGGAGCCGGTATCGAGGACAACATCGACAGGCTGAGGAGGAGTGCCGATCTGGACTAGGG
>WXYE02138368.1:0-18414 GCA_011319275.2 Echinosphaeria canescens | reverse complement strand
CGTCGCCCGTGGCAGATATCAAGCTCCCCAGAGACAGCCCGACCCTGTACGATTCGGCTCTCACCGCCTTTGAGATGATCCGCTTCGGGCTCCTGAGTGCAAAAAACCGGCACGATGGCCTGAGCGGCTACCCAATCAAGGGCACTGCGGAGGAGAGGGACTCGCTCCTTCTTCTCAGCCGGTGCTCAACGCTCCTGAAGCTGCGCCACGCGACTAACGGCTACACCGGCCCGCTCAGCAAGAGCTTGCTTGCGTTCCGCTCGTTGACGGTGGAAACACGGGCTGCGGACCGGGATCTGCTGGAGGGAATCCTGGCAAACATGTTCCTATATGGCCAGGCCCAGCGTCGCCGGGACGACTGCTGGGAGTTGAGCCATGAGTATGCTGCCCCCCATCCCCCTCGTTTATTTTATTTTATTTTTTATTTTCTTCTTTTTTTTCGCTTTCGTCTTGACCAATCTAACCGGCATGTTACTTCCAGGCTCCCATTCCTCCTCACGCCCGACATTGCACTCGGCATCGCTGTCAAAACATACTTTGACGACATCGATCCATCTGACAACAAGGAGGCGAAGGCGGTCAAGATGGCCAACTTCATGATCTCGTACATGCCCTTCGCCCTCGCCTTCGTCGAAGATCTCGAGATCGCCTTAGCCTTCTTCGGCGCCTTACATGCCGGCGTTAAGACGCTGGATAGCCCCGGCCTGATGAAGGCTGACGAACGGGCCATCTGGGACGCGACAGCCAAATACATCGAGGTCCGCTGCTAGCTGGCTCCAGGCGCAATGGTGGTGGCGCATCCGGCGCCGGGAGCGAAGCCACGGGAGTGAAGTCACGGACCGGCTGCAAACAAGGAGGTTGTGGCAAGGCCATGTTTGAGGATGTTGTAGGTGTTCCTCCTACTTGATAGCGGTATGCGAACGCCACTAGTCGGCCATCCTCCATAACATTGGCCCTGCCCAGCATCGTCCTAACCTTGGTGGGGCTTTTTAGCAAGGCTGGAAGATGGGAGATTGGTGTTGTGTTTGTGTGGAGAGCCTGGCCGGAAAGGCACCGAGGGAGGGGAGGCTAGGAAGACACAGGGATCTTCGTTGTTGGAATTCACAGGGAGCCTCGTCGTTGGGATTCACACAGTGTGCAAGATTCACAGAATCTCAGATAAAAGGATCAAGGCATGGTTTATTGGGGGAAGATGGACGCCCTCAGCTGGGCGGGCGTTTGAGCGAAACTCATCCTCGCCGCTCGCGTAACGGTGTAAACGCCCGTGCCAGGCCTTGACAAACCAGATACTCTATTTCTCATCTCGACCATGGGACAAGGGCAGTTTCGAGAGAGGAAAGGAAACGCGCTGCGCGGTGGTCCGTCTCAGGGCGAAGATCCTTAAGGACATGACTGGAAAATTCGACGAAACAGGAGGGAGAGCAAAAGGGTTGCTACTAGTCGACCAACGCCTACCATCGCGTTAGGTTCTTATCAATGAAGGTCCTGCCTGGTACAGCTTCGCCTACAAGCAGCTATAAAAGGCGATGCCCATCTTCACCAGGTAGTGTCAATCACGAAATATACATGTAGATTAGGGTCTGTACACGTTGATCCGCTAACCCCGATTATACTATCACTATAATACCTTTGAGCGAAGCGAGGTCGGGGGTCTGGGGGAAACCCCCAGGAAAAAGAAAGTTAAAAGTCAGAGCGGCCTTTTCCTAGGGGTTTCCCCCAGACCCCCGACCTTGCTTCGCTCGAAGATGTTATAATTAAAACACAACCCCTTCTATGGCCCGTACATACTCATCGACTAACCCCAATTATACTATCACTATAATAGTATCTTCGAGCGGAGCGAGGTCGGCGGTCTGGGGGGGTACCCCCATGAAAGACAAGATTAAAAGATAGAGCAACTTTTTTTTTTTTTTTTTCCTGGGGGTACCCCCCAGACCCCCGACCTCGCTTCGCTCGAAGATGTTGTAGTAATAGTATAACCGGGGCTGGTAGATGAACGTATACGAACCCTATAGGGGAGACGAGGGATCTGCATGTTTATTTTGTGATTGGCCCTGTAGATAATAATAGCCTTACTCGCGGGACAATAAGTTGTTATGAGCTATCCTGTCCATAAGCACTCGGCAGAGGTAGTCAAAAGTTTTACCTGAGTTCCTCTGTGTAGGTAGACTCTGTATGCTGAACAACTGAACTTCTCCGATGCAAATAAACTTGCTGATGGGAGGGACTCGGAATAGTGGTCTCTCTGTCTCTCTCACATCTTCACGAAAGAAAGTATCAATCAACCCGTGCTTCACTCCGGAATGAGCCTGTGGGATCGCAAGTCACCAAAAAGAGTATTTTACCATTATGGTGTCTACCTTAACCTACCCAAGTGGGCATGGGTAGGTGGAATATATCTCGACATATGCCCCGCCGTTCTCTGTTATAGTATCTAGGGGACGCCTGTCCTGTATGTCCAATATTAAAAAAAAAGGACTAACATACCTCGGCCCGCCGAACAGTACTCTCTCCATTTCCCGCCGTCATAACCCCCTGATCATTGCATTGCCTTGCCCTGTAGTGGCCGCCAATGTGCCCACGACTTCCAAGCCCCCCGAGGCCCGAGGGGCCCTTCCTTTGTCTCATGACTAATTCGCCACGTGTCCAAACAGGCAGGCCCACAGATCCGTGTCGGCCACCACCTCGCCCGAGTTCCCCGTGCCCATCAGCCGCGACAGCCGCGCCTGCTGCAGCTCCATCGAGTTCGCCGCATCTAGCCCGCCCGGGCCTAGACCGTCGTCGTTGTCGTTGTCGCCATCGTCGTCGTCTTTTGCCTCGCCGGCCTTGTCCGGCTCTTCTTGCTCTGCCACGTTCTCCTCTTCGGCGTCGGTACCAGCAGCGGCGTCGTTATTGTAACTGCTGCCACCGCCCGGCGCATCCCCCACATCAGTAATCTCATTTCCCTCGCCGGCCCCCTCGGCCGAGTCGCGACTACTGCGGCGGCGGCAGCTCGTGAGGTGCTGCAGCCGACGCTGCACCGACAGCTTGTAGATGGACTCCTCGACCGTGCCGCGCACAATGTACAGCCACACGGTGGTCTCCTGGCGCTGGCCGATGCGGTCGACGCGCGCGATGGCCTGCAGCTCCAGCGCCGTATTGACCAGCGGCTCGCACAGGAACACGTGGCTAGCGTTGACCAGGTTGAGCCCGCTGGCGCCCGCGCGCGCCGACAGGAGGAGCACCTCCACGTCCGGGTCCTCTTTGAAGCTCTGCACGCTGTCGTGCGCGCGGCGCGCGGCCGGCGGGTGTGCAAAATGCGCGCCTACCCCCTGGGTGAGGTTGATGTTGTTGTTCCCGTTGCTCCCGTCCCTTCGTCGCGCCGCCCGCGTCGTCGTCCCGTCAAAGGACGCGTACCCGATGCCGTGCTGGCGGAAGGCCTGCGCGAGCACGGCCAGGAACTCGCGGTACTGCGAGAAGACGATCGACTTGGCGCCGTGGTCGGTCCGGCGCAGCCACAGGAGGTGCCGCACCATGGTGTCGACCTTGGTGGTGAAGCTGGGGCCCAGCAGGTCCATGTTCTTGATCTCGGCCAGCTTGTCCTGCTGGAAGTCGGCGTAGATCTGCGCGGGCCTGGCCGGGGGGGAGGTGGCGGAGGTGGCGGAGGAAGAAGAAGGGGTGCCCGCGGCGGAGCCGTCGGCCGGCGAGGACGCGGATGAGGCAGCCGAGATGTTATCAGAGTGCACCTTGAGCTCCTGCGGCTTGAGGCTGATGTCTTGCAGGCTTGAGCGGGTGATCTTCCTCTTGCACATGGGGCAGTATTGGAAGGCCTTTGCCCACATGGCTAGAAGAAAAGAAAAGAGAGAGAGAGAGAGAGAGAGAGAGAGAGAGGTTAGCATCCGCACCTCGAATAGCTTAAGAGCGCGGTTGGGGGATATATTTCTTACCGAGACATTCCTTGCAGAACTTGTGGCCGCATGGTGTCAAGACACCGATCTCAAATGGACACTGGCAAATGATACACATGCGCGACTCCTCCGATCCGTTGGTCTCAACCTCTTTCAGATGCATCACTTGTCGAGTCGTTAGCTGAGAGTCGCCCGTCAAGGGGAAGGGGAGGGGGGAGACATGGGAGGACTTATGCCTGTAGCGTGTCTACTCGGCAAAAAGATAAAAAAGGAAGAAGAAAAAAAGAAGAAGAAAAAAAAACTCACAATACCGATGTTTGTCCTTATGGGTCGTGATCTTTTCCTGCAGCGCGTGTGCGTCCGCCTTGGCCGCCGTCACCTCCCGTTCGCTGACCTCTCCATCCGGAGGGGTGACCGCGTCCGAGATGGCCTGGAGCTGGCGGTAAAAGTCGATGCGCGCGTTGAGGATGTCCTTGAAGCGCTCCGTCTCCTTGTTCAGGGCCACGATGGCGGACCCTTGCTCGCTCAGCGTCGCGTGCGCCAGCTCGACAAGCCCGAGCATAATCTGCTTCTCGGCTGCCGCCCTCGAGCTGGCCCGCGCCTTCTCGTCGCCGCGCAGCTTTGTCGACAGGGACCGGAGCTCGGACATGATGCCCCTGAGCGACGTGAGCGGGTCGTCCTGCCAAAACTCGCACCGGACGCGCTCCCGCGCCCCAAATAGCTCCAGCATCTTTTCCGGAGACGGGCCCTCGGCCCGGCCTGCCAGCTCCATGGCCGTCTTGGCCTCGTGCTCGGCCAGCCCGCTCTGCTGGCCCGTCATGGTGGCCTGTCGGTCGGCGATGGTGGCGCGGAGGACGGTGAGGAAGGCCATGACGTCGTCCTGCAGCCTGGTGGACTCGTCGTACTCCTCCCCCGTCACCTCTTCGCCTTCGTCGTCGACCAGAGGCTTGATCAGGCTCTGGACGACCGCCTCTCGCCATTCGTCAAGCTGGTCCGCCTGGCTGTCGAGCGTGTCGAACATGTCCTGCATGGCAAGTGCGATCCTGTTGCTCTCGATCCCTCCTTGCGGGACCGTCTTCGTGTTGGGGATCACAGCGAAGGCCTGCTGGCGGGCTGTGGCTGCAAGGCTGTCCATCTGAACCTTGACTTTTACGTGGGCCTAGAGAAGAACTGTCAGTTGGATTTGGGTGGGTGTGGGGGGATTGGGACTCTTGAACTGATATGGGGGAAAGGGGGGAGAGGGCTCATACATCATGAACGATTTCCTTTCGGATGGCCTTGGCGCGGTTATATGCTTCCACCTCCTTTTGCTCTAGCAGCTGGATGTCGGGACTGTGGGGGTTATTCTCTGTCAAAAAACTCTTCAGAGCGAAGTAGCCGTCGGCACGAAAGAGGACGGCAATGTGTTGAATCTCGAGCATGGACCGAAGCCGGCGTCGGGCCTCGCCAACCCGGGAGGGGCCGGAATCATCTGGCTCGTCCCTGGGGCTTTTGGCGCCTTCGTTGTCGTCCTCCTTACGGGCCTCTTCCATCTCGCGCGCGAGCTGCTCGCGGCAGGGCTGCACAATGTCGTCGATAGACTTGGAAGTCTCCTTCCATAATTCAATGGCCTGTTCGGTCTGTCCAAGCCGGGCGAGCAGTTGGCCTCGTTTGAGCTCGGTCTGGAAATACAGCCGTTGGTCGGTCCTCATGGCTATTTCGTTCTGGTCGATCATGGCATCCAGGACCTCGACCAGCGTCCGGAGGGGAGCCCGGCCTGCCGTCTTCTGGCCCTGTCCCCGCAGATGCTGGCGGTTGAGGAGGCCGACTTCGGGGTGGAGCGCGGTCTGGCGGAGCCGGTCGAGAGCCCGCCTCATGGCCTCCTTCACTTTTGGGTCGTCGGCATTCCACTGGTCCTCCCCAATCGGCTGACCGCAGTCGTCTAGGCCGCACTCCGAAGCCAGTATAGAGAAGAGGTCTCGATAGTGCTGCTCCTCGATGGCAGTGAAGGGTATGCTGATAACATAGCGTCTCTGGGCCGGGACATCGATCTCATCCCGCACAAGGCTCTTTGTGTGGCGCATGGCGAGTTGGTTGAACAGCTGGAAGAACGGATCACGACGGCCAGGCCACTTCGCCTTTACGACCTGCTCCCAGGCGTGCATATTTTCTGCATAGGGCTCCGCGTGAAGAAAGACCAGGAGCCCGTGCAAGTCTGATGTGGTGTGTTAGCCAAACAAGAAGCCGAATTCGTGTGTGTACGGTATGGAACCAGTTGTGATCTCGAATAAGAGAACGGTACTGTACCACGCTCAAGATTGACGGGGGAAAAGAAAAAAGAAAAAAAAGAAAAAAAGAAAAAAAGAAACAAAAAAAGAGGGTAAAAAACCCAATCGTCTTACCGGTCGTGACATCGTTCTGCACGGGCGTGCCAGTCACACACCAGGCGTTCACGCGAGGAATGATCTTGGCCATCTCGGCCGCGTGGCTGCTGACATTCTCCACCGTCTGGGCCTCGTCGATACAGACTCGCCACCACATGACCCCGATCAAAGGCGACGGCGGCAGCTCATGCTTGCGCTTGCCGCGCATGCACCGGTCGGACGGGCGCAGAGCCGCCCTCGCTGCCCAGATCTCCTTCTTCAGCACGTCGTATGTGGTGATGACCACGTCCTGCTGCAGGAATGGATTGCTGGCTGTGATGATGCCGCCCTCCCCCCGCTGCTTTTTGGCCCTTTTCACGCCGTCATAGTGCAGGACGGCGAGGCCAGGGGCATGGCGCTTCAGCTCCGAGAGCCACTGCTGGAGGAGGGCCGAGGGGGCGACGATGAGCGTTGCGGGGCATGCTGGCAGCAATTGGCCGGTATGTAAATCGAGAGCCTGGTTGGGGCCCTGATCCTGCGTTGGCTGGCGGTGCAGGAGAATCAGGCTGGCGATCTCCAACGTCTTGCCCAGGCCCATTTCCTCCGCCAAGATACCGCCCCGGATCTCGGGCATGTCCCTTGCCACGACTCCACATAGCGGGCTGACGTAGAGGGCGTCGCCGTGGAGGTCTGCGGCTTTTTCGAAGGTGAGCGGGGGATCCGAGGCCTGAGGAGACACGTACAGCCGCACAGCCGCATCCGCTTGTCCGGCGCCCTCGCCCTCGCCCTCGCCCTCGGACCAATGTACGCCTTCGCGTTGAAGGAGCCACTGGACGGCCCGACGTTGGAAGGGGTACAGCTTCGCCGTCAAGCCCGGAACGACCATGGAGGCCGTCTCCTGATCAACGGCCTCTCTGTCGGGGATGCACGCAGCCTCGTAAAACTCCTGGGGAAGCCGGGCGGGCGAGTTCTCGACGGAGGTCGCGAATGGGGCAGACAGACGATCAGACTGCCAAGCTGCCAGCAGCATACGCTTCCGATGCGATTGCTCGTCGGCCTTGGCGGTTTTCAGAGCACTACCTCCCGTATTCCAATGGACGCGGACAGATAGCACCACGGTTGCGTCGTCGCCGGCCTGTCGAATGCGAACCCGGTCCAGCGCGGCCCACACACACCCGGGAAGGCCCGAGTCCTGGCTCTTCTTGGAGATGCACTCGAGCAAGTCCTTCTCCGTGTTGGTGAAAGCCTGGCTTTCGGCCACGAACGAGACTCGCACCTTGGGACGGGAAAGGCGATGCGTCAATACCACCTCCGAAAGGTCAGGCCCAGGTTGTTGTCCCGGATGCGACACCAAAGACAGCTCGACGATATCGTCCGCGTTGCTCCACGAGGCCTCTGTGCCGGGCGGCAAGGCCGTCTCGTTGCGCGACGGCAGGGTGATGTCCACGATGGTGATGGGAATGGCCTCAAAGTTGCCGGCGTCGTGGGCTTGCTTGAGACGCTTGCTGGGTCGCTCGGCTGTGCCACCACTGTCCTGGGCACGGCTACTGGCATCACGCGAGCTGAGAAGCTTCACCAGCGGCTCCAATAGGCCACAGGGCTCAGGCAGCAGCCGGGGTGGTGGGGATTCCCCATTCTTTTGGCGACGACGTCGGGGCATTATTGGGATCCGGCGAAGATGAGGTTGGTGATGAAGATGAGGAGGAAGGGGTGTAGGATGAAGTGAGGGAAGAAGGACGAATCAAGATCTTCACGACAGGCAATGCTTAATGCTTGCTTGATATGAGATGAGATAAAGACAGATCGAGATGAAGTCACATCCAGATGCCAGAGAGATGCAGAGGGGAATAGACTGAGTGGATGGGGAGATGGAAAGTTATAAGTGATAGGGAGATGGAAAGTTGAAAGTTATGCTCTCTTATACTAGTCTTATACTAGAAGCCAGCTGGGCTCCAAGAGCTCCTTCATGCCCCAGCTGAAAGGGGGGAGAGCATCGGATCAAGGTTGGTGGTTGATGAATAAGTTGTCGCATCGCAATGATACTTTCGGACCTATCTTTATCAATGTGTTAATGGCAAAAGGCACAAAATGATTCCTAATTGTTAATCGCACACATTGAGCATTCTATGTACTAATGGTCTGAAGGCGTCTGAAGGCGTCTGAAGGCGGACCAAGGAAACCAAGGAGCATAGCCCGGTATCGAACCCTAACCCGGCCCGCCCTGTGGCTTGATTGGTCCATGGCCTCACGTGGGGCTCACGATAACTTGCAGAGGTCCAAAGCTGAAAGCTTCAAATTTAAGACGAATCTTAAAACAATAGCCCTGAAACAATAGCCAGCTCGAAGGCCATCGACCTTTGTGAAACAGCTTGTGTTTGTGCCTACCCAGTGCGAACCTAGCTCTTGCCATCTCCTCGGGCTGCTCCAGCTCCGGCAGGGTCACAGCATCAACAACAATAACAAGAACAACAAAGGAGCCAGATCGATGGGTCCCCTTGGACGACAGCCTGTGTCGCGGCTGGCTCTTGTCGCCTGCTCCCGCTCTTACTCGTCCTCGACGGCTACACACACTCTCTCCTCGGCAGCAGCAAGGCCATTACTATCTAGAAATCTAATAGCACCACCACCACCACCACCACCACAACCACCAACTCAGCGCCCGAGCCACCCCGGCAGTCCCCAATACGGCCAGACCCGATGCTTCCACCGCAAGGAGGAGCGGCCGATCCCCCCGCCGATCCCGTTCGCGCCCAACGTCGAGACCTTCCTGACGCTCATCGGCCGCAACCTCAAGAAGCATGCGGCCAAGATCCCGACCTGGGACGCGCTCTTCTCCCTGACGTCGGCGCAGCTGCAGGAGCTGAACATCGAGCCGGCGCGCACGCGCCGCTACCTGCTGTGCTGGCTGGAGCGCTACCGCAACGGCCGCTTCGGCCCGGGGGGGGACTTCCGCCACGTGTCCGACGACGGCGTGGCCCAGCTGCGCATCCAGATCACGCACACGCCCGAGAGGCCGCTCTTCAAGACCGCGCGCGTGGTCAACGTGCCGCCGGGCGTGGACAGCCCCGACGCCGTGCCGGCCGACCAGCTGGTCCGCCCGCTGGGCTACCAGGTCGAACGGAACCGCATCATTGTCGGCCCTTACGCCATCCCAAGCGGCCCTGCTAAGGCGCTGGTCAAGGTTACCGACGGCTTGTGGGAGGACAGGAGGGGGCACAAGGTTGATGGCGGCGAGCGGAGGCAGGCCGAGGTGCGGTTCAAGAAGTCGTTGGCAAAGAGAAGGGCGGAGAGAGGGGAGTGAGGGATTGAGAGGGCCTGAGGCGGGAGGTGGGAGGCGGGAGGCGGGAGGCAGGAGGCGATGCAGTAGAACCCAATTGACGTGGGACATAGATCCCGCCCTCTCTTGCGCCCTCATCCCGAGTGACTACAGCCAGACATGTCCGTCCAACCACTCGGGTCACATGGCACGGGAACCTCGATGCAGTATTTGGCGGACGAGCGCCGCAGCCGCTTCCGTCTCCATTCACCCGTCTCGCATCGCCCTGTCAGTCTGTTCAGATCCAATGCCCGGTAGACACCACGTTAGGCTCAATGCTTTTTTTCGCTGAACCTGTCTGCAAGGCCCTCGGTCAAAATTGATGGCAAATTGTCGAGGCCGTATTGTGCGGGGATTTGAAAACAAGTCTGAACTCAGATTGCTGTTGACGAGTAAGGCCCAAAGCCGGGCCTTGGTCGGGAATACCGGGAATACCGGGAATACCGGGAATACCATGTCAGGTTTGTCCCCACCCCCACCTTGGAAGCCTCCTTCCAGGCTTTCATGAACCGACAGTCCAACCCTGGCGATTACTTACTCACGTCGAAGCCACATGAACATCACGCCACACACGCCCAGAGACCGCCGCTGTCTCTACGTATTACTCAAAATTGGAAGGCTATCCGTCTTATGTACATTGCAGTACATTACAACCAGTACATACAGTATTGCTACCACATACTGCTACAGTGCCATTGGCCAAAATAAATCTGCAGATCCTAGGATCTGTACGTGCTCACTTACTAACCCCCGTATACCTTCCACGTTATTCAGGTCCTTATATACTGGCGACTCTACTTCGAGCTGTGCGAGGTCGGGGGTCTGGGGGGTACCCCCAGGAAAAAAACATGGTTAAAAGGTAGAGTTCCCTTTTTCTGGGGGTACCCCCAAGACCCCCGGCCTCGCTTCGCTCGAATAGTAGAATCGGGGCTAGTAGATAAGCGTGGCGTGTACGGGCCCTAGGATCTGCATGTTTATTTTGTGTGGCACTGCACCACATCCGCAAGCAACATCTTGGTCGAGGCCGATCAGGCAGGAGCCCCCCCCCCACTCGCATGTCGACGACTTAGCTCCCAGTTGTCTACCTACACCAATGAATGTGTGTTGGGAAGTACGCCGGTCCTCCTATATGCATCGGCACTGGGCATCGTTTGTGCCTTGCAGGATGCCATGTGCCTTTGTGGGCTCCCCAACAGGCTGCAGCGTGTCTTCGCCAGGCGCAAGACACTTCTTGAATCCAACTCTTGGGGAAAGGGGGGGGGGGGAGGGGAGGGCTCTTTCAAAATCCGCTGGATTTCTGCCGGTACGTCATGTGTGTACAAATAAGGTTATGTGAGTACTAGTAAGCGGGGGGAGCCCCGGTAGGTAGCAAATACAAAACTAGATTGCCAACGAGCAACGGCAATGTGCTGGGCTGGGCTGGGCTGTTGGATGCTGGGGGCCGCCCCCCTGGCGTGTGTCTTCCTAACGCAGCACTCCAACGGCAAGGTGTGATCTGCCGACCCAGAGAAAAAGCATACGCATGTAAGAGTTGGCGGCATTAGCGCTGTCTGTCAGGCTTCTGCCTGGAGAAGACTTGGCTGTCAACTTTAAATTTTTAAGGTTAAACATTTAAATCTTATTAAGCCCCCCCACGTATTTCGGTCTAACAGAGGTCGACTTTAGGCTAGCAGGGGGAGGGGGGGGTGGACACAAGCGAACGGACTTTTTGGGACTCCAACCACCACAATCTATTTCTATGGTATCTCAATGACTGATAGCCTGTGTAAGGGTCCTGGCTATAGAGGAAACAAAACCCCGAGATTCTAATAGGGCTTTCTGGGGATGTCGAATATCGAAAAAGTAAGTGTAAAGTGCTCGTGGCTGTTGAGACAAAAAGAAAAAGACAAGACATGACGTGTCCGTTCGCTTGTTTCCAACCAGTCCGTTCGCTTGTGTCCACCCCCTGGCTAGTTAAATCGTACTGTTTAGATTAAAATACAGGGTCTCAGATCTATAAAGCCGAGCCTGTACTATATTAATGCTTCGAGCGAAGCCAGGTCGGGGGTCTGGGGGGAACCCCCACAAAAAAAAAACAAGCCAGAAGGGTAGAGCGGCCTTTTTCTGGGGGTACCCCCCAGACCCCCGGCCTCGCTTCGCTCGAAGATATTGCTCTACCGCTGGGTAGATCGGACAGATTTAAACGAGGCCAGCATCAATCAAGTCCCGGAAGTCTTCTCCCCGTGTCACGCTATGCTCCCCTCTCGCGCCACCCCCACCCCCCCGGACAAACTCAGCCCAGTAGACTACATCTTCTCGTCCTCACTTGGGGGGCGGGGGCGGTGAGGTGCCAGGTAATCAGGATTATTCGTCGATAGTATTAGACTTCGCTACAATGCAGAGATGCGGCTCTGTGATGGTTGGTCCCTCCAGGCAGACACCTTCTTCGAATGTCGATCTGCAGGGTTTCCGTGCCCCGATTACTCATCGTGAGCGGGAGCTGACTACGACTACGTGCCACTTACTGTATTCCTGTGCCTCCAGCCCTCTGGGACCTATGCGCCTCCATCTCTGGCAGTTACTCGTCGTACTTCGGCATATTGTTGTCCGTGAGGGGGCGGGGCCGCACCCTTTGCAAGCCATATATATGTATAGTACCCGCGCCATCAGTTCAGAATCACATCTAGGGTCCTGGGATCGTGCATCCACCCTCACACGGCCGGCTGCCGGCTACCGCTTCACAATCTTCCAAGTCCTTGCGATTCAAGACCGGGATTCGAGACTGGGATTCGAGACCAGGATTCGAGACTGAGCCTCTCAACGGCGTACTTGCCCGCATGGAAGGCCATTCGCGACCAGCAGTAGCATGCAGTAGTAGCAGTAGAACCTAGAAAGATGATCACTAAACATCTTTTTCTATGCCCAACGAACCTTGTCGCTTGCTTTGGCGTCCCCTCGCCGGGATCGTAGGAGCAGCTCACGGACCTCCCTCGTACACACACCTGTGCATAATATGTTGGAGGAGCCCTCCCGCGGAAGCTGAGGACCTTGATAAAGCCTAGCTCAACCAACGGAATCCCGCCCTCCCAAGAGATACTTGTGCTCAGCACACCCTCTCCTCCTCCCCCCCCCTCCCCCCTCCCCATCTCCGGGACATCGCTTGACACACACAGAGACAAGATCTCCTCCTCCGGATCTTCCCGACGGGAACTAGTTACCCGCTTCGTTACAAAATGCTAAGCAGCACAACTGGCGAGGTCCAAGAAAGCGGACCATCTCATCGCCCTCCTCCTCCCGATCAGCCCAGCGCATCACGGGCGGACGTCGGCGTCGCCTCGGGGCGTATTACTAAGACGCACTATGGGGGCTCGGCCCGGTCTCCTCCCGTCACGTCTACCACACAGACGACCAAACGTCATTGTCCGCCAGCAGCAGCAGCAGCAGCAGCGGGGCCCAGACGGAAAGACTCTAAGTCGGACGACTGGTCCGAGGTGACCGAACGCATCGAGCGGAGGAGGATCCAGAACCGGATCGCCCAGCGAAAATTCCGTAAGTGCCCGCTCCTCCGGTGTTGATTTGTCTCCGGCATGGCTCCCTCCCGACCGCAGCCCTTTCGCTCTCTTCCTCTCTTCTCTCTCTCTCTCTCTCTCTTCCTCCCTCTCCCACCTTATATCCCCTCTTTGGCCTGTCTACCTGGATGTTCCACCTGCCTTGCCTGGGTATTACCGCTTGGTATTCTACGCCAACTTGTGTATTGGAAACCGCCTCAAGTACGAGAACTAAAAAAAAACCCTCCTCTCTCTCTCTTCTCCCCTCCCCCTCCTTCCAGGCGAGAAAACACGCGAGCTAAAACACCGCGCGGCGCGCGGTCCCCAGAACCAGCAGCTCGCCGGCAACAGCTATCACTTGCCGGAGCTGGCCGACCCAGCTGGGTCCCGCCCCGAAGGCAGCGGCAGCGGTAGCAGCACCAGCCCCGGCCCTGACCCCGGCGCCAGAGGGGTTACGACTGACTACGACGAACTGTCCGGCCTGTCGTACGAGGACGCGTCCGGCCTGCCGTACGACGACCTGTCCGGCCTGCCGTGGGGCGGCGTCAGCATGGAGCTCGTCATGGAGCGCGGCCACCGGGCTGCCGCCGCCGATGAGGCTGCCAGCAGTCGCCGCACCGTCTCGTCGTCCGCCGATGGCGCCCGCTCGCCGTCCGTCGACGCCCCTTCGCCGGGGAACTCGCCCGCACTGAATGCCGCTGTCGGCGGGTTTCCCACCGCCACCACCACCACCACCGCCTCCACCATGACTGCCGCCTCTGCTCCGACGGATGTGGCTACCCAGATGTCGTACTTTGCGCCGCCGTGGCCGGAAGGGTACGGACATCTCCGGCAGCACCAGTACCAGCACCAGTATGGTCCCCCCCACCAGCACCTGCCGTCAAGAGGGGAACGGCATTACCAGGGCGGACGAGAGCGGCATTACGAGCAGCAGTATTATGGACCGCCAGAAGGATACGGCCGGGGGACGGGGTACTACCAGGCGCGGGAAGACCATGGCGGCGGTCGGGATGGGAGGCACCAGGGCCACAGGTCACCAGAGTACGATCCAGACTATGACTGCGACCATCATTAGGGTGCCCGAAGGCGAAGAAGGGAGTCTCGGGTGCAGAAACAATAAACAACAACAACAACAACTCTGTGAAAGTTAGACCCTTGCCAACCTGCGAGCGAGATAGATTACCATGGTATTGGTGGTTCCGAAAACAAAGTCGGTCTGCATTGTTTGGTTTTGATTTCGGCAGAAAGCATGAAGGATGAATTGGAGTTGACTTGGCAAGGGGAGCATTCTTGCGCTTTTTTTCTCGTCTTTACTGCTTGTTTTACTGTTTGGGCTCCTTGTTGAGTGTATCTACAGTGCCAAGTCACAACATAATCATGTAGATCCCTCATCGTCCCTAGGATCGGCCCGTACACGCCCATCTACTAATACCGTATACCTTCTAAATCATTCAGGTCCTTATATATTAATGACTCTACTTCGAGCGAAGCGAGGTCGGGGGTTTGGGGGGTACCCCCAGGAAAAAAGAAAAAGGTTGAAAGGTAGAGCGGCCTTTTTTCTGGGGCTTCCCCCCAGACCCCCGACCTCGCTTCGCTCGAAGATACTATAATAATAGTATGACCGGGGTCAGTAAATCAGCGTGTACGGAACGTAGGATCTACATGTTTATTTTGTGATTGGCACTGTATGATTTGATGCGCATCATCGTGGGGTCGTGGTCGAGGGCTCCTGGCGGGCACTGCCGTGATCTGGGACGGAAAGTCCAGCATTTCGAACCATGTGTAGTAGTAGTAACATGGCTGTTGCCAATGGCCTAGGCTATTAGAAAAAAACACCATGCGATCCACCTGTGGCAATTATCTAAGAAAATAACAACGGGCTGAGGTAGGATGTGTTCGTTTTTTGATTCTATCCCTACCTCGACCCAGCTCGATCCGGCGAAGAGTTGAGGACTCTGGGGAGAAGGCAAGGCATTCAGTCGTCTCTTCCAGCTGCCTGGCGGCTTTGCCTTGATGTTGGCTGACGGCGAGCAGATCGGGTGCTTCGTTCTGTGCCGCAGTGGCTCGTATATGCAGATATACCTATAGGCAGGCTGTGCCAAATTGGCGTGTTGAGCAAAGGGGGGGTGGGCCGAGTCTCCAGGAACTGGTCTTTTTTACACTGAAGACTCCCCAATATTCAACAGAGACAAGACGTAAAGAAGCATAAGCTCAGAGCAGATTGGTAGCACGCTGCAAAACCTACATCCATCACCTAACAGCCCAGCTCGTAAACAATCCCCCTGAGCAGCGTCCCACCTTCCTGTTTGGGCAAAGCCCTCTTTAACCGTTCTCGTTACTTCTCTCACGCCGAGTTATCCTGCACAATCATGTACAGTGCCAGTCACAAAATAAACACGTAGGTCCTCTGGCCCATACACGCTCATTTTCTAACCCCAATTACACATCTTCGAGCGAAGCGAGGTCGGGGGTCTGGGGGAAACCCCCAGAAAAAAAGGCCGCTCTACCTTTGAACTTTCTTTTTTCTGGGGGTACCCCCAGACCCCCGACCTCGCTACGCCCGAAGATATTGTAGTAATAGGGGTTCGTAAATGAGCGTGTACGGACCCTAAGATCTACATGTGTATGTCCCTTGAGAAGAATTTTACGGCAGGAACTGGACCGGTTATTTGTCAGGGGGTGCCGTAATGTGGACCAACTGCGCCGGCGCGCTTAGCAAGATATCAGGCCTAAATGAGAGAGCAAAGACTGCCTGCCCCTCATAGACACAAAAATACTTGGTCCTACTACCAGTTCCCCCTCCTCCACAAGCCATCACGTGATAACAAACCTCACTCATCCTCCCCATTCCGTTTCCCGCCCTTCTTCCCCCGCGCCCGCTGCCCGCCCTTGAAGTGTTTCTTCCCGCCAAGCAGCTGCACACCCCCGGGGTCGATCCCCGCCTCCAGTGCGGCCGTGGTCCGCAACTTGCGCTCGCTCATCTGCTGCTGCCCGTGCTCCGTGTACTGGTGGCTGAACGGCATCCGCACACGGACCCCGCCGCCCGCGCCGCCCTTGAAGAAGACCTTGTCCAGCTTCGTCGACTTAGGTCCCTGCCGCGGAGCCGCCTCAGTTGCTGGCAGCGCTGACAACGACTGGCCGTCGTTCCCGCCGCGGCTTCCTCCTTCGTCTCCGCCTGCCGCCGCCGCCGACGACGACGCCAGAACCAGCCGCCGGTTCTCCGGCAAGTGCGCCGCGTCGTACAGTTCCCGGTTGAACTCGCGGGCGCGCCGGTCCCGCGCTTCCAGGTCCACGGCGTGGGTGTCATCGTCATCGTCGGCGTGGGCGTCGTCAGTACCAAGCTCCTTCGCCGCCCCCTTCTCCGGCTGAGGGGGAGGCGGCTCGCAGTGCAGCAGCTTGCCGGAGACGTAATCTTTGAGCACATAGCGGGCCGCGCGCGACTGGTCGGGCTGGCCCATTCCCTGGGTCATGAAGCTGCGCTGGAGCGCGTAGGCCGAGAGCAGCTCCTCGCCGGTCGGCTCGCCCGTGCCGCCCTCCTCGAGCGGGCGCATGCGGATCCGAATGCCGTACACGGCCTCGAGGTAGGGCTTGGGGATGCGGCGCACCACCAGTTGGGCAGGGCCGCTGAACTCGCGCAGCTGGTCGATGGGCAGCACGCCGTTGCAGACGAGCTCGGCCTTTGTGGTGGCGAAGTTGGGGAACACGAGGCCCGGGCAGTCGCAGAGCACCACCTTGTCGCTCAGGTGGATAGTCTGGAAGTGCTTGGTCTTTCCTGGCGTTGACGACACCGAAACCTTCTTGGCGCCGATGAGGGCGTTGATGGTGGACGACTTGCCCACGTTTGGGTAGCCGACCAGTCCGACCTCCAGCTTGCGGTTGCCATCTGGGATGTCGTCAGCGGGATAAAGGGGAAGAGTCTGATTCGGGGTCTTTACCTGTCCTGTCTTGTGCGTATTGTAAGAAAATACCCTCCAGCTCGTCTACTGTCAATATTCGTGTATCGGAGTCTTCAGATTCTTCAGCCTTTTCGACTGTCACTTGTGTTGAGGCATGGTCTTCGCTGGGCACCTCGACATTTCCCCCTTCTGTTGCATTCGTCCCCTGTTGCTTTTCTTGGTTGCCGACAGCATCCTCTTCCAGGGGTGCGACCCCCTTTGCATGCTCCGTTTCTTCTTCATCTCCCTCTTCATCTCCCGCTTCCCCTGCCTCTTCGCTTTCTTCCGCGTCGTCGTCGTCGTCGTCGTCTTCTTCGTCGTCGTCGTCGTCGTCTTCTTCGTCGTCGTCATCGTCGCTCTCCTCTTTATTGTTGACCATCTCTCTCCCTTCATTATCATCGTCAAGCTCTCGCGACTCATTTAGCTCTTTTGCCAGCTGTGCGGAGAAGAACTTGAAGGCAATGCCGGCCCCCTTTAAGTATTCGGCCCATGCTTTCCGCTGGTTGTCAGTCATCATGTCGGCCTTGTTGATCAGCAGCAGGTTCTGCTTGTTGGGATCCACATCCTTGACGTAGGCCTCCAGGTCCTCGGACCGGAACAGGAGCGGGTTCCGCGCGTCGACGATCTGCACGACCAGGTCGGAGCGCTCGATGACGCGCCACAGCTGGCGCCAGACCTCGAGGTTGCGCTCAAAGGGCGTCATCAGAGGTCCCCGGCCTCCGTGCTTCGCGACGTCCGTGATGAAATGCTCGACGAGGAGACGGCGGAGGCCGTGTACGCGGTCGTGATCCGCGGCGGGCGCATCGACGAGGATGCGACCCGCCTGTTGCGAAGCTCGCGCGTGACTGCCGAAGACTACGAAGTGCGCTACGACGAAGGCCGGCTCGCACATGAGCGCAGCTGGCCGCCCGAAACCGCTGCCGCCTTCGCGATGGCCCTGCTGAAAGTGCCTGCAGGCCTGCGCCGCGAGACCTCGGCGCGAGCCGTGAAGCGACTTCAGGCACAGACCGCACCGAGCAGGGACGAAATCGACGCCATAGTGGCTGTCGCAAGGCCGGATGCGGGCCGACATACCCCGGAGCTGCTGCGAAGCTAGCGTGAAATTTGTGCGGCAACGCGTCCGGGCGGACGCGAAAACGGGACAAGCAGCGCCGCATCGGCGCGATTAGAGCAGCCCCGTTTCCCTCAGGATGGTCTTCACGGCAGCGGTCTCCTCGGCATTGAGCGAGCGCTGAGGCCGCGCCATCGTGTTGGTGTCGATGACGCCGAGAAGCTGCATCGCCGTCTTGAACGCGCCGACCCCCGCCGATCCAGCGCTGGTGCGGCCGAGCGAGATCCAAACCATCTCGAATAGGCGGCAGAGGCGTTCCTGTTCCTTGCGTGCCTCGTCCCATTTTCCAGCCTGAG
>WXYE02138367.1:0-35325 GCA_011319275.2 Echinosphaeria canescens | reverse complement strand
GATGATGAACAGCAGCCGAAAACACCAACTACGCCGCCGCTCGTCTCTGGCGGTGTCGGCAGCGGCAAAGGCGGTTCTGCGATGCGCTCGCAAACACGCACAGGAAACACGCGATTTACGTTTTGAGAACGCTCGTGTTGTTGCATTTGAAAATTAAATTGTGACTCGATTCAAACACGACAACTGTGGCGCAATTGAGCGATGAAAAATAGGAACCGCTGCTGAATGAACCGTTTGCATCGGTACCAACAACAACAAAAGGAACAACAATTCAGAGGTGACGACAGCAGAAAAAGACCACCCACAACTAGCAGTTCGTCGCCGCACTACTATCATCAGTCGCCAGTGCGCGACGATCAGACGCATCAACAGCAACAACAGTACTCACATAGACGAACGGAAAGCAGAATGCCGAGTCCAGTGCGCAACATCTACGATCGACGAAGACGTACGGTGATGCCTCTTTCATCGCAGCAGCAGCAACAGCAGCAGCAACGGCAACGAGCAGCAGAGGAGCAAGACGAATACGTGCAAGAGAAACAACAACAATACCAGGGCGGTGGTAATAACAGACAAGAGGATAATATTGAGCACTTGCAAGCGCTTCTGGAACAGCATGTCGATGCGTTGCAATTTCTGAGCAGTCGTTTGCAGAAAGTGGAACGTGAGCGTGCCGAATCGCGAGCGGCGCACCGTAGCGAACGAGATGAAAGTAGTACGGTATCGAAAAGAGAACGCGAAAGACGCGAAAACGAATTCGATATGGCACGGCAAGAGCAATTGGAAAACTTGCGACTGCGATTCTCGCAGCAGCAGCAGAGTATTGCACGTTTGCAAGGTGCAATAGATTATTTGTGCGAGTCTACAGCCTCTGCGGAAAAAAAGCACAGACGTTTGCGCGATTCAGACGGCGATGATGATGATGATGAAAAAAAGCGTTTCGATCGTTTATCATTGGCATCGTCTTCGACCGGAAACGCCTGGATGATTGCGATCGCGATTGCGATTGGACTGTTCGTTTTATTTGCTTGCATTGCCATCGTTGCATTTCTCGTCTACAAATTCAAGGGAATGAGGAGGAGCAAACAAGACGGTGCTGGCACTATTGACGAGAGACAAGATACCGTTGACTCAGTAGAGAATGTGCGTAAGCGAAGGAGCAGTGGTAGTAGTACTAGCAATAGTCACGGTAGCGCGCGGAATAGCACGCAGAATAGCACGCAGAATAGCATGCAAAATAGCACACATAATAGCACTCGTAGTAACAATAGCGCAAGTGTAGATTGGTCTGGCCCTACTCTATCGACTGCCACCGGTGGTGGTGAACCACGCACAACACCATCGGCTTTGGCTGTGCAGCAAGCGATGATAATGCGCGAACAGCAGCGAAGCGATGTCCGTCAGGCTGTGCAAGAGGCAATTGCCTCGCTTTCCTTTAACAACGCACTGCTCAGTGGTACCAACTATTTTGTGCCTGGTGGCACAAACCAAACGGCCGCTGCATCTATTATTCCTCCACCTGCTGCAATGTTGAGCAATTTTCCACCTGCCGGGGGCGATGTTGTCGTAGTAGGTCCATAGGCTGGCGAGTAAAAACACATTCATTCGAGTATTCGAATCTCGTTCAGTTCAAATGTATAGTTTTCGCGGCCTGTGCGATGCGAGTAGTAGCAACGTCGTGCGATTGTTCGACACAAAAAGCGGACATGGCATCAAACAATGACGCTAGCAACGGAGGCGGCGGCGCTTCTAGTCCCAATAGAGGCAAGCACTGCGAAGTGACGCCAGCGTTTTTGCGCACCCTGATGCCACAAGGACCGAGCGCAGAAGATGTGCTCTACAAAAAGAAGCAGCAAGAGGTCTATCGAATGATGGAGATGGCCGCGCGACAGAACCTGTATGAAGTGGCAATCACAGTATATGACGCCGAAATCGAAGACGACAGAATGCTCGACAACGTGTACGAGCGGCTTGTGCGCTGGCTTACGCGACCCAAGGAGGCAAAGAATGCATTTCACGTTCGGCCGAGTTCAAATGCGCTGCGTTCGTGCGTCATTTCGTGGGACCCGATCGAAACGCCGCAGAGCGTAACAAACGCCGAAGCAAGCAATCCGCAGTGCGCCACTCACCATCGCCTCAAACAGCACTCTTCTTTGGCGACGAATCATTCATCATACCAACAACAGCAGCAGCAGCATATGCCGCAATCGACTGCGCATCTTGCGCCACCGCAACGTGCATCACATATTGGCGCCGGCCACTACTGGTCGCCATGGGTGAGTCAAGTACCATTTGGTCAAGCAGACTGGTCATCGCAACAACAACAACGACGACAACAACATTCCTCGGCAACAACAAGAGAAATTGATTTTATGTCACGTGCGTCGGCAAGCCGAGCGAGTATGGCTGCCAATAGTGCAGCAGGAGCGGCTACACCGCCATCATCATCAAAAAATAATAGCGCACGCAGAGGTGGTAGCGAAGATGGCGGCGCGACTACATCGTCTGCAGATTCAGCAGGAAAGCAATATCAAACAGCGGCGGTAGAAGAAGAAAATGATGAATATTAAAAATCAAATAGAATGCTTTACAGAGCAGACCAAGCGATATCGCATATGAATAGGCACTAGCCGAGAAAAGTAGCATGCTTGATCTACGATGGCAAGCGTAACGAGCGCAGGCAATTCCAACGACTGAAGTGCCAAGCAGATTCTTTCTGCATTGGGATAGAAATATTGCCAACGCTCTAAAGCAATCAGCCTGCTTGCTCTGTAAACGTCGTTATCGTTTGGCCTCACTGGTAGTACATCATACAGACCTGTTTGTTCCGGTTGCCAACCTTCAGCAAACAGGAATGCTCTGACATCGTTCCATTCCGATGCATTTGGCTTAGTAAATCGATTGAATTCCTCACAAGACATTACATCCCAAATATCCTCTTGCATAGATGGCTAGTTTGGAGGGAAGCCACAAGCCAAAATGTGTTGGACGAAATCGATCGGTACGAAGAATTCGACTTGATCCTCCCAGCAGGACAATGTGAGAAACAACATGAAAGGATACTCATCAATCAAATCAATGCCATTCTCCAACAAAAACGGTACAAACTGCTTTGAAACTCTAGAGTCCAGACTCGAACCAGAATGGCTGAAACAATCGTAAACCAATCGGATTCCCAATTGCTTGTGGTCATGTATCCCTTTGTATGCTGCTAGAAAGTTATCAAGACAACAGAAGGATTCTAGATCGGTATTCATCCTTTCGTTACACAAAATAACATCAAATGTCAATTTTTACTCCTTTGCTCTCGGCCAAACTGTCGGTCTGATCGCTTGCCGACGCGGCCGCTGCGGCCAGGCGTTTCTGTTGAACGGCCGCATAGCCGGCACGCTCGGCGGCATTTGGCTTGCGACGCACACCGCCTTTCGGTTCGGCTGGCGCCACGGCGCGGCGAGCGGCGGCTGGCAGCACGGCACGCTGCGATGCGTGAATCTCTGCCATCTTGGCACGACGAGTGTCTTGCTTCTCTTGCATCTGATCAGCACGCTGCTTCGCAGCAGTGACGGCGCGCTGCTGCTCGGCGTCGCGCACCGCCTCTTGCTCCTTGCGTGCTTTGGCCTGCGCGCGCACCTCTTGGTGCTTGGCGATCTCCTTTTGCACCTCGGCTGGCGACTGTGCCAAATTCGGGTCCATACCTTTCGACTCGAGTTGCTTCGCCAACGTATTGACGTGCTGACGCGAGCGAACCTCGTCGTCCATGACGCGCTGCTCCAATTCGACCTGAGCGCGCTTCTGCTCGCGGATATACGCCTCCATCTGCTCCTTGTGCAACGGATTCGAGTAGGTCGCAGTGGCGTCTTTGGCAAACTGCGGCGGCGCCGTCTTGAACCAACGATTCTTGCGCAAATCGACGACGCCAATGCTGATCAGTTTGCCCATCGGGTTCGTACGGCGAATATGCTCAACCACCTTGGCACACTGCCCGGGCGTCTTGCACAACTCCCAAATGCAGAGGTAGTAGTCGTCGGTCTTTAGATTGCAATTCTTTGGACCCATGTACGAGACAACGGCATAATTTTGCTCCTTGCTCAGCGGCTGATAGCGATCCAACGCCGGTTGGTACTGCATCGACATCAAACGATTGCGAAAGTCCATATCGCCAGTGGTGTTGGGCACACGCGGGTTGAAATCCTTGCCTTCGTTGATGATCGGGATTGCCGTACCATCGCTTGCGTAGCCCGCAACACCATCTGGCAGATCCGTCAGAACCGCATTGCCATTGTCATCCGTCGTGTAACGATTGACTCGCGATTTGTCGGGCATCGGATCGACCTGCTCGTCGTCTGCGTTTGCACTGTTGTTGTTCCTTGTCGCTGTTGTCGCCGCAGTCAGGGCAGTTTCGTTGCTCGACGTCACTGCTGCTGCTGCTGCTGCTTCTGATGCTGGCTTGGCCGGACCGACTGCTTTGCGCGCTGCAACTGCGTCTTTAGCCAACTGACGCTTTTCGCGATCCTCTTTCGACCAGCCGAGAAGCGTGCGAAACTCTACAGCGCCCTCGGCAGCACCACCCTTGAGAGAATCGGCGCGCTGCTTGCTCGTTTTGCTTGTTCCAAAGTCGCTGTAAATCACAATGCGATCGCAGCGGTGCACAAGCGCGTTTGCCATCGCGTTGGCGCTTGTCCTGCGCGCTTTCTTCAGAGCATCGTTGGCCAGCACATCGGCATCATAGAGGCCGCGCACCAATTGCGGCACCAGAGGCACCTCGCCACGCCTGAGACTGTCGTCAACGGCATCGTCAGTGTAGCGCTTCACATCGGCCGGATCGACATCGGCGCCGGCCGAATACGGAGTTTCGATCAGTACCAAAAGGCCGTTTGTGCTGCTGATCGTGGGTAGCGAGAGCGTGCGCTCTTGCTTCTGCTTTTGGGCCGCCTCTGCGATTGGGTTGTACTTGCCCGACTTGTCTCGGAGCAGCAATGTGCCGTCTTCTGCATTTTCGTCTGTTGTGTCTTCGATCACGCCGTCGGCGATCGCCTTTTCCATATAGTCCTTCATCGTAGCAATCTCATAGTCGTGCTGAGCAATCTGAGCGGCAACGTCGCGCTCAGTGACGGCAGCGGCGCGGTTGTCGATCAGCGCAGCAATCTCGTCGACTGTCATCGACTCGGTGTCGAGCGCAGCACTCAGAAAATGCTGGCCGCTGCTTAGCGCTACAACAGCGCTACCACCAGTGGCCGCCGTATTGTCGCCAGCAAGAGCAGTCGCTGCATCTTCGTCTTCGAACAAAGTTGTCGATTCATTGTGCGCCGTTGTTGTCGAAGCGCCACTACTGCTACTCATGTTGTTTTTGGTCGCTGTCTCTCTTACGGGTTTCATCGAGTCGAAAAAGACCACGCTTTTTTCAACGCAAAATAAAAACAGAGGAGGAGAGAAAACAAACTGAGCGTGAACCATTTCAAAGCATTTAGTAAAGGAGCAACATCATTTTTACTTTTTTTTTGGTCTCAAAACGCACGAAAAAACTACAAACAAAAATGAGTGAGCCGATCAGTGAAGGCGACTATGTTCGAGTTGTGTACGTATTGCCGACTATCTCATATCGCGATAAAGCAAAGAGTTCTTTGATTGGCAAAGTTTGCCGTATTGCCGCAGTCAGCCAAGGTTGTATGTACCGTGGTCACTACTTCTCGGTTTACGAGAATGGAACTCATGGTTTTTTGGCTGAAAAGAAGGGAACTTACAAGGTGTTTGATTACAATTTCCATCGTGACGAGTTGGAACGTGTTGAGCAATCGTCGTCATCGACTGCCGATGTCTTTATGACAGTACCGTGCGAGTTGTATGGTCGCGTTGCGGGTGGCTCGAGCCAAGTTGTTCGAATTGACAGTATCCGAAAGCCCACTCTCACTGTCAAGGACGAAACTGGAGCAATTGTCATTGTTTCTCATTTACTCAGCGCTGAGGAGGCCGAGCAGCAAAAGAAGATCAACGCCGCCGCGGAGAAGCGCGCACGGCTCGATGAACTTGTGAAGCAGCGCGAAAAGTTGTTTGCGAAAGCCAAAAGCACTTGCGACGAATTGACGGCTGTTTCGGAGAAAATTGCAGCGTTGAGCAATGAATAGAAAAAAAACACTTTTCGAATGAAGAATGAGTATCAAAGAGAATGAACTGGCTCTCAAACTCTATCCTTTGCACAAGGTGTATTCGCACTTGTATCTAATTTTGAGACCTGTATCTGAGCCTGGATTCTCCGAAACATCAATTGTTGCATGCGATCACTTTCTGCTCTTTCATCACGACAAATATCATGACCACGCGTTGCTGTATATAAAAGGTGTATCGGCAGAATCTGCAAAGAGAATATTTAATCGTTTTGTTGCACATCAGGCCGCTCAGCAGCCAGACGCGAATTTGTTCTATCGCTGCGCAGCGGCAATAATTGACGCTGTTGGGTCGCTAGAGCCAGAAAAAGACGAAATAAAGAAGAAATAACTAGATTTTCATTACATTTTCATTACAACGAGAAATGCACCACTACTATTCGGAACGCATTCTAAATAAAATTCAGCACCATCGCGCACAAACTGAGCCAATTTAGGCTCTAGTTTCTCCACATCGCTCAAATCTATTTTGAATCGTTGCGTTTCGGTTGGTTCGTCGTCGATCTCGTCGAGCCTGTCTTGCGCACTATAGGCGGCGCTTTCTGAATTACCCAAAGCACACTGCATCTTTCTTTTCGCGATTTACCACTGCCAAGATTTCTTCAGCGCTCAGAGTAGACACCTTTTCCTTGCTATCGTGGTCGGAAATATGACATCGACCTTTTTGGTAACGACCCGACACCTGACAAAACAAGCATTGATCGTAAACAGTGCCACACGAGCATGTTTCGCTCGCAAACGATTTGTCGAGCATTACGTGACAAAAATCACACTGTTTTTGCACCATCTCAAATTGCAGCGAATGAAACCTGGCTTTGAGCAAATCAATTTTATTTTGCGGCAAGCGATACGTTTTTTCGTCGCTCATAATTATTCTTTACTTATTTAAAACAAATTAATTTGATTATTTAGAAAAGAATGAGTAAAGACCTTTTGACAGACGATAAAGTCGAGCAATACAATAAAGTGCGCGTGGAGATGACGCAGAAAATTGACCTGTTGTTGCAGCACGGCTGGTCGTTTAATGCGCAAGGAATGCTTGAGGCTCCAGAAAAGCACTATCAGAAGCAATGGTGCGCGCACTGGTATGATTTTCCCTACAAAAGCCGAGTGGTGTCGATTCCGCACTGGCTCGGTCGCGCCGACACTGCGTTTTCTGAACCGCCGCCTGACGACTCTGATTTCGGAAAAACGTTGCCATTCACATCATCAACAACAAAGTAAAAACATGTGGTTTTCAATTTAATTTTGTTCAATCAAATTTCAGTCACGCATTTTAATCGAACACGCAAATGTGGTACGAGGTACCTTTCGCGGTTGTGGTCCAGTTCTGGTCGTCTAAGATTCGATCTCGAATACTCAAACTCGTTGTCAACGCTCTTTCAATACGGGCAGGAAAGTTTGCAATCGTTATTTGGCGTGTCATCTTCTCAGCGCACACGCAACTGACTTCGAGGCCAAACGGATGAACGCTGCCGATTTTTTGATGGCGAACACGATGCGCGTAGCGAATGTGGTTTTTTCCGCACATATCGCAAGTGTGCGTCGCGTCGCCTTTATCTTCGTAACCGTCGTAGGTCCAACCAACCCTCGGAACATCGGTACGCCAACTTCCGCCGCTACCATCATTTCCACCACCTCCACAATCAGAGCATGGACAATAAACACTCATTATTGCGTACTTCTTTTTTTATTTTACTGCTGCGGCACAGTCGAGACAGAGCGGCGTCGATAGAGCGGTGAATCTGATCTCTTTGGAGCGCTGCTTCCAGCAACTACAGCACTGGACGAGTCTGGACAGGCAGCAATCATTTTTCCAAACCGAGAATTATTGGCATAGTGCGACGCTGGCGGTGGCGTTTCGGTGCGTAGACGAGCGCGCAGTTTCAGATCGAGCGAGCCTTCGCGGCCATCCGTAGCGCCCGACATTGTCATATGCGTCGGCTCTTGCGCTACGAGCATTTCGTTCATAACAACAGTGTGCATCTCATCGGCGCGGCCAGTGGCGTTTGCCGCGCGATCCAAAAAGCCTCGCTCGCGCTCTTGCAGGCGCACAATGGCGCGATCGGCGTTGGGCACGTCGACGCCAATCTTTACCAAACCCGTCAGAATGTCCGAGTCGGGATTGTCGACGCGCGCCTGAATGTTTGCCTCGCGTTTCAAGTGCGGCGCTCGGTGCCCGCTTGTAGTAACCACTTGCTGCTGATGAAACGACGGCTCAAACTGTTCGTGTGCCGCATGATACGCTCCGCCCAAATGCGCATCATTCGGCACAGCATCTGCGCGTCGTGACTCTCTGACAGTACCAATCTGTGATAGCGCGAGCGCATCAGCGGCGCCCGACGAGCCAAACGCATCGCCCAACGCAATGCCGCGATGCTGGTCTCGAATGATCAAATGTGCTGGATCGGGCGGTGCCGATTGTGCGCGCACCTGCAGATTGGCACCGAATGCGCCGCTATCGCCCACCAATGTCTCGTCGAGACCTACGCCTCGCGCAATACCGCGCACCGAATCATGCAGAGCGCCGCGCTGTGCATCGCGATGAACAGCAGGCGCGCGTGAACGAACCGACACCTGCACATGATCCGCAGTAGGCATATCGATTGCACGCTCATGCGAGCGGTCGGCAACGCTGGTGCGCACTTGACGCCCAATAGCGTCTCGCTCAATACGCGGCAGATCAATGCGCGCTGCACCAGTTGCGCCTTCCAGTGCTTCGTCTCCGGCAAACGCACCGCGGTGATGATCTTGCACAATGGCACGCTCCTGGCGCGGCGCTCGAACAAGCGTGGCTGGCATCGAAACGCCGGCGCTATCGCCAACCGCTATGGCTGATCCATCGAGTCCTGTGAGCGCAGCATCGACACGAAACGGCTGCACTGATGCATCGCGCACATTCTGCCTGGCGCGCGCCGCCAATGTCTCGCGATTGGCCGCCTGCTCGATCTCAGAGTCGAACAGAGAGTGACGCACATTGGCATCTTGCAAAGCGTATGCCGCTCGACGATCCCCATTGCCGGTGCGTGCTTGCTGCGCGCCAGCGTGATGATGAACAGAATCGGCTGCTGCACCGTATTCGGCATCCAAGACGCCGCCTCTATCGTATCGCTCGTGTGCGAGCCGCGCATCTTGATTCGCCGAGCGCTGCGCCCGCGCCGCCTGATCGAGCCGCTGATGATCCATTTGTGAGGCGTACTGGTCATCAAGCAAGCCGCCCTTGTCGTACTCTTGGTGAGCAAGTCGCGCATCCTGATTCGCCGAGCGCTGCGCCCTTGCCACCTGATCGAGCCGCTGATGATCCATTTGTGAGGCGTACTGGTCATCGAGCATGCCGCCCTTGTCGTACTGTTGGTGGCCGAGCCGCGCATCCTGATTCGCCGAGCGCTGCGCTCGTGCCACCTGATCGAGCCGCTGATGATCCATTTGCGATGCATACTGCTCGTCCAGTACGCCGCCAGTTTCATAGCGCTGCGCCACGAGTCGCTGATCTTGTGCATTGCGCTGGCCGGAAACGGCTCTGTCGACGCGCTGATGATCGGCAGCGCCTGCCAATTGCTCGTCCAAGACAATTGGCACGCCGTCAAACTTGGCATCGACCAGACGCCGATCATTTTGACCATACTTGCTGTGTGCTCCGCTGCCCACACGCACATGATCGCCCACGCCCGCACCGTTGGGATCGTCATCGCCGAGACCGATTTCGATACGCGATGCCATTTCGCGCTGCTGTCGCTGCTGCTCACGCATCGCAGCCTGTCGCTCTGCGCGCAAGGCGCGATCGGCTTGCGTCGCCAACGATATCGCATCTGCAGAGCCTTGCAATTGCTCATCGTCGGCGTAGCGTGCAGCGCCATAGTGCTGCAGGCGCGCGTCATTTTGCTGCTGAGCGCGCAGCGATGTCGATACATCGACATGATCGGCAACGGCGTACGAGCCATCGCCAATGCCAATGCCTGTGAATGCCGCCAACGGCGCAACAGGTTGCTCTCTAACGCGCTGCCGGACCGAAGAAAGAGCGCGCTCGCCACCGCCAATGGCCGACACTGGTATGCCGTGCACAGCGCGATCGTCTGTCATATCGTCATGCAGGCCTGCGCCATAGTCGAGCGTATGCGGCCTCTGCAACTTTTTGAAAACGCGCTTGATCGCTTTCAGCATGGTCGGCGCTGCCCGCGCGCCATAGACACGGTGAGCGACATCTTCGAATGGCACTTCATCGGCCACTGGTTGGCGTGCGCGCTCAGCCCTTGGAATCGGAGCGTCGATCAGTGCTCGACGTGCCGCTCCACGCTTCTCCAGAGGCAACTGCAAGTGCTCGGCCGACTCTAGACGCGCCTTGGAGCCCGCAGGCTGTGGCAACGCGTCGCTGTAATAGGCTAGCGCTGCGAAATCGTTTGCCTTGTACTGCAGACCGGCTTTCGAGTCTGGGATCAGACGCTCGCGCACTTGCTCGCGCGGCGCCGCGTACGACACTGGTCGATCGGTCCACTTGTGAATATCGGGTCTCAGTGCTGGCCATAGGCCATCGGCAACATTGTCGCGATTGTCGACGGCGAGTGCATCGCGCATCGCATCCTCTTGGCCAAGACCAGGTAAAGAGCGCTGATCGCCCCATTCGCCCGCAATGCCGATGCCTTGACCGGGCAGCAGATGCTGTGCCAAAACAGTGTCTTTCACCGGTCGTCGCGCGCCAATATCAGAGCCGGTCATGCGACGCAAATAGTTGTCTGATTCGCGACCATTGAGCGGATAGTCGCGCATCTGCCGACCAGTCGGATGATGCACCGTATTGCCTTGAATATGCAGATTCCTACCATCGGTGCCCAGAGTGCGCGACAACTTTAGTGGCTGCGACGGTGTCTCTGCTGGTGGCGCCTTTGGAGTGGAAAGCGGCCGCCTCCAGTCGTACTCTTTTTTCGGACCGCCAGCAGAATGTGCACTGTCACCCGGTAGAACGGCAGACGACGCTGGTGGCGAAATGCGACAATTTGGATCTACATAGGTGCGCAAATGTGGCGGTAGACTCATCATCCACTATTGTCGATCTCTCAAGAATAGTCGCTCTTGTAATACTACTCTGCTTCTGAACCAACAGTATTAAAATATTCCGTCGTCCGAGGACGCATCAGTGAGACAGCGAGAGACGCGCCAAGAGAGGGCAGCCAAACCAGTAGGAAATCATTACACCGCCAATCAGTGCTCAAACTTTTTTTTCGGCCTGCGACTGGGTTTTTTTTGATCTCATTTCCGATACCAAGTAGAGAAAACACATTGTGTGCCTTGAAACAAAATGTCTGGCTGTGTCGAACGAACTAGCGCCCGCTACACGAAAGCGTCACGCAACTCACCATCCATTCCGGCCAAAGAGTGTGTCGGAGAGATCAAAGAAGGCAACGACCACAATTGGTGGACGCCGGCGCAGGACAAAAACGGCCGCTACTATTGGAAGCCTGTCGATGAGGACGACCTGGTTGAGTTTGAAGAGGTTGTTGTGGCAAAGAAAAAGCCGGCGGCTCGCAAGTCGTCTGGAGCGAAAGCAGCGTCGGCCAAAAAGCGCGCCTCTGCCGCCAAGAAGCGCGTATCTGCCCCCAAGAAGCGCAAGGCCGTTGCAACGGAAGAGGAACCAAAGGCCAAGTGCACGCGTCGTACCACTCAGTACTATGCCAATCGCGATATGCCGCCCTATGAAGCGGACGACTGCCCCGGACAGACGCGTAAGGGCAACAATGGCAAAATGTACGTTTCAGAGTACAACGAAGACCTCGGCTACTACAAGTGGTACGTCGCCAAGCGCTCGAGCGCTGCCAAGCGCACAAGCCCCGCCAAGGCAGCCAGCACTGCTGGTCGCATCGAGGCCGTTGCTGTTGCGTCACGGGCGCCTGTTGCCCGACGCGCTGTGGCAAGCACTGGCGGTCGTATCGAGAGCAATGCTGGCTATCGCGCGCCCAAGGCACCGGTTGTGCAACGCGGTCTCGCCGCTCAGGACGCTGCCATGTTTGCTACATTTATGCGCCCAACCGCACCGTCGTCGGTGCCGTCGATCGCGGCTGCAAGACCGTCGATTCGCGCAGCGCCAGTCTCTGCACCAGCCAAAATCGTCTACACGAAGTCGCCATCAGAAGACTCTGCATCGACCTCAACGACGTACGTCTCTATGCCTGCCAATGCACTGACGGCTGGAGCGGCAAAGAAGCCAGCAAAGCCATTGCCCCAGATCCCGGAGCGTGTGCGTGAAGCCGTGCGTGAAGCCATTCTTGAAGCGTCTGAGGATCGCAGCTGAAGCAGAGCGTGCGCGCAACACAAAACCACAGGTGCAATAATAAACAATTTGTTGTGTGTTTAATTCGGGGTGGTACTATTTATTATTTTTGTTTGGGTGTACAATGTCAACAAACGCGACAGAAGAGAGCAGCAACAACAACAAAATGTCGTCTCCTTCAGCACTGCCATTTGCCAACTGGGCTCCGCAGGCGCAATTGGTGCAACAACAAAACGGTTCGGCGGCACCGGCACCAGCGGCGGCAGCAGGAACACCTTTGAACTATTTGCCGTCGGCTCGAATTGCGCAGCACCAAGCGCGTGCCTATCGAGGCGAGCAGCGCGATCGCGCCAATTTCGATACCAGCATTGCTCGTCACGACTACAATATGGCCTCTCAACGGCTTGCCAGTCAGGTGCCGTGCGATCGCGGCTGCGTCGCTCCGAGCGGTTGCGAACGTCTCTCACAGATTCAGGCTCGCGAGGAACTTTTCGGTCCTGCACATTCGCTTGCGTCTGGTGCACCGCAAACATACCCAAGTTTGCAACAGCACCAGGCTGCGCCGCTCTCTGTTGCACCGTCGCTGCGTCGCGCCGACCAATACAACGCACGTTTGCCTGTCGGCGATTTGCGCGAGCAGCGCGCGCTAGAGAGCGCCGAATCGGCGGCGCAAAAGTTTGCCACTGGCATTGCCGCACCGACGCGCGCAGCGGCGCAGCGCCAAGGCGTATTTTCGCTGCATGCTGCGCAGGCCGAGAAGAGCAAGTACCTCGAGCAGTACAAGAGTGGCAACGAAGAGGCCTATGCCCATGTCGACGCGCTGCAGCGCTCTGTGCGCGGCTACGACGACACAAGCCAGGACACACTTCAGCGCGTCAAGCAGTGGAATGCGCGCGAGGCCGCACAGCGTCAATTCCTCGGCAACAACGCATAATAAAACTGTTGTTATTGTGTGCTCAAGCATTTACTTTTTCGTTGTGATGCGTGTCCAAAATCAATCGTTTCTCTGGTGGAATCGCCTGCAGCAGAAATTGGTTAATGAACGGAGATCGAGCACTCTCTGATTCGGTCGGCGTTCGAAAGATTGGCTTGGCTGTTTGCGAGTACTTTAATCCATTCTCTCCATAGCACCACAAGCCAACACAAACGTGCTGCGCAACCGGACACTCACAGAAATCAATCACCAGCACCTACGCCTGGAAAATGCGGTCGGCATCGGCTGCTATCGAACCACGTTTTTCCGTACACACCTTGATGCTTTAGTACATCGTTGCACAGATTGCGATATTGTTCAGGATAGAAGAACCATTCATAGTGCTCGGCGGTGACAGTCTTGGCGTTGCGATCTATTGTGACAAACACGTCACGCGTATTGTCATCTGCTGCAAGGAAGGTTCGGCTGGTAGCCCAAGTTTGTGAACAGATTCACCAACTTACTGTTTCCGTCGAGGCTGGGCTAGAATATACGGGCTGGGCTGGGCTAGAATTTTTAAAACGCACTTGGGCTGCTAGCCGAACCCACTCTGATCTGCTGCGAGATAGCGGTGTGCAAAGAATGGTGTTCTCGAGTTTGGCTCCAGACTATCGTGTTTTTCCGTGTAGCGGCGAACACAGAAAAGTCACTATTGTCAAACGAAATCAAATCGTCCTTGATATCTCCTACAGCAAGGTAGCGAGACAACGCTGCATACATAGTGCCTAAGCAAGAAGTCATATTTGCAAACAACTCTAATCGTACGGATTGAATAAAAAAGGATGAGTAGTGTCAGCCCTTGCACTAGCAGCGAAGCAGAACCTGTGTATCAAAAGTACGACCGCGAGGCAAACAAGTTTCGAAATATTGGCTCTTGGACTGTCGAATACCACTATGGCAACGCAACTGATACGACAGATTTTGAGCGGTCGATTGCAACCTATGAAGATGCTGTCGAGATTGCATTGTCGTTCTTTATCGCAGATGGTCCAGACCACAGCAAATACTGCTATCCAGAGTCACAGCGCGAATGGGCACGTGCACATCTGTTTCGCTTTGGCTACGTTGGCGACGGATCGCGTCATTACGATGCGCGTGGCCTTACACGGGTTGAAATCTATTTCGAGCCGCGAGTCAAGTTTGAAAACGACGGCAAGCCGCTTGTAGAGACGCAAAATCAAGAAGAAGAGGAAACACAATAAAAAAAAAGAATTAAAAATTGTAATGTGCCAAATGTTTACTCAAAAATCGCTGAGAAGCCGTTTACTTCTTTGCAGCCGACTTGCGTCCACCCTTCTTTGCAGCAGATGCGCGCTTACCGGCCGACTTGCGCGCTGGAGCGCGTTTCTTGCCGCTGGTTCCGACGCAGTCTTCGACCTTGGACTTGCCAGTGTCGCACCAGAGTCTTCCGATACGCTTGCCCTCCTCACCAAAGTAGGTGCGGTATTCCTCACCAGTGGTGCCCTTGGGTGCGCGACGAAAGTTCTTCTTGAAGAACAGATTGTAGGCAGACTTGCTGCGCTCCAACTTGTCTTCGCCACGGAAGCGACGAATCTTGAGCGCTTTGGCTTCATCAACAGTCAAATGCGTGCGCTTGCTGCCGGTGGCGGCGAGTTTCTTGAGGTGCTTGTCGCGCTTGCGCTGGTGCACGGTCTTTTTGTTGGCCGACACCTTTTTGGCCGGAAGGCCGTGCAACTTGCGGTACTTGGCACCCAAGCGCTCTGCACGCTCAACGGCATTCTCATCACCAACCCAGCCCTCTTTGGCGACAAACTTCATGTAGGCATTCAGCTCACGTGGCTTGGGCGACTTGGAGCGTGAGCGCTTGGCGCCCGCTGCTTTGCTGGCCGAGGCCTTCTTGGCAACTGCTTTGCCGGCCGACGACTTTCGGGCGGCAGCAGCCTTGGCTGAGGTACGTGTGGTACGTGGCATTTTTTTTTCTGTTCTGCTGTGTTGTTGACCGATAGTCAGTGTCGCCAAAAAAATCGACACTATCGCAAGACGTGCAAACAAAACGTCACCTATGTGGTTTCAGTGCAACATCTTAAAACGACCAGTCCCGGAAAAAAAACACGTTTTGGCGCGCAATTTGACCACCCTTGGTTGAGAATGCGGTCGTTCGGTTTCGCCGTCGCTCTTTCTCGTCGGAAAGAGAATAGCAACAACACTGCAAACGTAGCAAGTTGCATCCAAATGAGCAGCACATCATCTTTCGCCACGAGTTCTGCACAGCAGCCGCGCAAAGGCGCTATCGATGAGAGCGAGTATGCGCCAAGCGCCGGCGCCGAGATGGCCGATGCAGACGCGATGGGCGTCTTCTCCGATGCGCATCTGTTGGAGAGCAATCCGAGGCTGCGCGAAATGATTGACAATGATCCGCGCTTTAGCGCCGAGGCCATCGAGAAACTGGCCAACCAACGCGCCCAAAAGCAGCGAACGGCAGCGCCTAAAGCAGCAGCAGCAACAACAACGACAGTGAGCGATAACGGCGAGCCACTTCCCGATGTGATAGCGCTGGGCTTTTGCAAGTTGGTCTTTGAGTACATTGCTGCACTAAAGACGCGCTTTCCGCGTCGCGATATGATTATCAAAGTGTTTGAGATGTACTGGCAGATTGCCGAAAAGGCGCCCACGATGCCGTACGAAAAGTTTCGCGATCTGCTCGATGGCATTGGCGCAGAGATGCTGAATCGTGCGTGCGATCGCGATGCGAAACTGGCCAAAAAGGTCGCTGGCCTGCGCGCGCGAATCGAAGACAAGAGCGCCGATGCGGCCGAAGACCGAGACAAGGCAGACGAGCAGTATCGCACGCTAGTGTCGGATCACGGCATCAAACTGTTTGAGGATCGCGATGCAGCGCGCAAGGCTCTCGGCGACGACGTTGCAGCCATTGCGCCTGCGGCCAATGCTGCGCTGTTTGACGAGTACGAGATTGTCGTTGTGCGCCATTTAGTCGAAAAAGTGCACCTGTTCCGCTTTGCGGCGCTCGACACAATCTGGTGCCAGCGGCTCGACTTGACGACGCGCGATCGCAACTGCGCCTACATTTTGCGTCTGCTGCGCACCACGGCACTGATCAACAACTTCAATCCAGAGATGCGCTCACTGATCAACAAGATCAGTCTCGACTCGTTGAAATCGGTCAAGGGCAAAGACAAGCGAAATATCGATATCAGCGAGTTGCTGGAGGAATTGCAAGATTCAATTTTGAGCAGCAGCGATTTTATGGAACAAATCGCCCAGATTGCCGAGAAGCAGGCCAATCGCGGCAATTAATGAATATCAGCGTGTTTAATAGCAACAATAAAGTCCCACTTTCTGTGCATTGGTACAAATCGCTCGTATAGCGGATGATCGTTGAACACTGCATCGAGCAAATGTAGCGTGATCAGTGCAGGCAATTGCAAGTGCTGCAGCGCAAAGCAAACCAAAAAAGCACGATACCGAATAAATCGCCACGTTCGTATGCAAAAATAGTTGTGAATATGTGCCTCAACAGGATTGTGCACCACCGCCATATAGATGTCTTGCAGCACCGGGCTATCGGCGTAATAGCGTCTATCAACTGCATCTGGATTTGCACCAGCAATGATCAGTTCGCGCACTGCGTCCACCTCGTGTAAAAGCACAGCATGCATTAGTGGCGTCGAAATTGCATTATCGTACAATTCTAGATTTGCACTGCGCTCTCGCAGAATAAATCGCAACAGAGAAAGAAGATCTGTGTATGACACTGTATCATTTAAACGAGCGCAATCGCGCATTGCATTGATAATCGCATGCAAAACCGTGAAACCGTTCATGTTTTTGACATTGACATCGCATTTCGCCCGCAGAAGCATCATTGCAATGCTGGCGTCGCACGATATTGACAAATGGAGCGCTGACGAAAGGAATCGACCACCTGTTTCGTTTACGTTTGCGCCAACGGCAATAAGAGATTGTATTGTTCGACGAGCATGCGGCATACGTGCATTACGCTTTCTTGGATCGGCAAGCAGAGAATCGATAACAACGACAATCGCATCGTCCAAATCGACTCCTCTACGAACCAGTCCGCGACAAGTTTCTATGGAAAAGGCTTCGTCGGGCGAATAGAAAATTCGAAACGAATCATAAGATGTCATTTTTATTTATAATAAAAAAATGCAAACAAAACTAAAATCAAATTAAATAGAAATCAAGTATGATTTTGATTAACAGTTTGGATTCAGTAGCAACAACAGTGATTATCGCTGTGATTGGCGATTCGTTCTTTACCGATTCTGCCAAGGCCATTGCGTATCACTTGACAGCGCGCGACACTGGTGCGATGGCATTTGAGCCTGTTCGTGCGAGAATGGAAGGTGATGTACTTGACGGCATCAAAGAATGCCTGCTTTTCATCAGTCGAAAACAGCCGAATCAACCGTTCAATGTGTTTTTGTATGTCGCTGGGCAGTATAGTGAAACGCCAAGAGGCCTTGTCTTGCTGGACATTGGCAGCAGTACGAATGATGTTGTAATGTTTGAGACTATGGCTTCGGCCGTTGCGCGCTTTCCGCTGGTGCGAGATGTGCAGTTGGTCACTGAACTTTCGAATATGGACACGATCTGTCGTCTGAAACCCCAGGATTGGTGCCTGGCGGACTGCATGCAAGACCCAGCGCACAGTTTTTGTTTCGTGTTTGACAATATCGTGCGAGCCGATGTGGCAGCCAACGAGGCAGCCAACGAGAAACACTTTGGCGGTATTACCATCGCTGCATCAAAATATCTGTTTGAGACACGCGATGCCGACATTGTGAGTCTTTATGTCAAGACGTTTGCCAGTATTTTGTGGAACAGCGGCGCGAAGGAGACGCTTTCCTATGCACTGATCAAAGCGGCTTATGCGACAGCATCGCAGCAGAAAAAGGCCATTTTTGGTTCTGATGTCTTTGACGATGTTGCATTTGACGGTGTGTCGCGACCCGTTGCCAAGTATGCTTGGCTCGCTGAAGACGAAGCAGCCAAATAAAAGTCAATTTCTTTTTTTGCTGCTCTTTATTCTCGTTTTGTATATAAAATCGTTTGTGTGATGAAAATACGAATCCGCAATGCGCAACAAGTCGCAAAGAGGCTCTCCGCCAGGATCGCTCGAATAGCGTGCTGCTAACAAGAAGGAATCCCATGACGCTCGCGAAAAGATTCTAGTGTCACACCCAAGCGAATAATATACCCAGGATAGCAACGGCAATGAAAAAAGTACTAAAAGACTAATAAAGAATAGTAAAACACTCATCATCAATAGTTGTTGCAATAGTTGTTGCAATAGTTCTTTCAGCATCTTTCAGCATTTTCTTTATTTCTCAGCATACATTCTTAGCAAACATTTAAGCAAACGACAAGATGTATTCTGGATGATCGCTAAAGAACCAAGCCAACATGTAGAGCATGATGCCAAGCGATAGCATCATAAACACATAGCCAGTCTTGTCCCACGGAAACTCGAGAAACTTTTCGAGCGCAAAGAAGCCGAAAAACGTGCCACCAACTGCTTTCAGCAGCGATAATTCGACAAACACGCTACCGAGTGCGATAGCAGCGAGACCATTGGCGCACGCCAGCACATTGGTCCAAATATAGTGTGAAGGATTCTCAGAGACGCCCTTTTCGCCATGATAGAGGCGATTGCTCACGATCAGCCAGCCGAGCGAATAGACAAACGTTCCCAGGCCGAGCACAGCAGGACGAAAGACCTCCCACACAACAGCATGCTGCGGCGGCTTGTCGTCAAACAGATTGGGATGCGTAGCGACATAGACGTACGCCGTGATCAGATAAAAGGCAGCCGTCATCGTGCGAGGGATCGCCGCCTTCTCTGCAAAGCCAATCAAGTAGCAGAAAGGCGTCGAGAGAAAGACAAAGCCGAGAGCGCCAAAGAATGCAGCGACAGCAATCATGGCAATCATTTGCGATGAGAAGTGCACAGCAACGATCGACCACGCAATCGTGCACAGCCAGAAGCCTGCCTTGGCAGCGAGGAGAACGTTGTTGTTTTCAGTCCTAAAATGGAGTGTCAACGTCAATGCATACAGGCAAGGAATGCCGAGGCAGCCGAGAAACGCCAAGAATGTCGGCGAGTAGGTGTGCGGATCAGAGAGCAGCAATTGATACGCAACATAAAAGATTGCAAAGTCGGCGGCATAGAGGGACATTTCAATCACTTCCGCGGGCACAAAAAGCAGAACCGGAAGAACGTAGAGAATGACGATATACGAGAGAGCGCCAACAATCATGAAAGTACCCAAAGCCCAAATCACATTCACCAAAGTAAACAATCCCAAAATATTGATCATCTTTTGCTTGGTTTTGTTTTTGGATCAAATCAAATTGTTTTTGCTTTCCATATTTTTTTTTTACAAATTTAATTTGTTTGCGTGGCAGCAATAATTTCGACTTCGTCGTATAGCAGATCGTTGTTGTCTTCTTTCTTCTTTCTGGCCTTTTTCGTCTGCTGAAGCACTTTTTCCTCTCCTTCATCTTCCTGTAACTTCTGTTCACCCTCTTCCTTTTTCCGCTTTCTGCGCTCTTTGGCCATCGTCGATTGTCGTACCTTGCGCACGCTGTCGAGTCGGTGTTCCGGTGCACATCCGATGCCATTCTCGAGGCAATAGGCAAACGCTTGAAGCAACGAGTCGAGAATATTGTGTCGCTCCAAGCGTTGATTCTCCATCCACGCAAAAAAGCGGTGTCCGACAGTGCCAAAATCGCGCTCTTTACGCAACCAATCCCACACGCGATTCGTACTGCGCTTATTTGTTTCATGATCCGTTCGATCGACAAGAGCCAAAAGACTGTCAACAAAATCTTCGCCTTCTGCCGCCACTTCGGCAACCATCTTTTGATCAATATTGGCGGCGGTGTCCAGAAAGCGCAAGTGCGCGCCAAGCGTGCCTACAAGTGCAGCGGACAGTTTTAGGCGTGCATTGACAAATGCAATTGTTGGCAGTTGTTGTGCTGCCGTGCTGGCGGTAGCCGTGCAGGTATTGCGTGTCTCAAAGTAGGCCTGTATGGAATGCTGAACGGCTCGCATCGCCGCCTTGTTGGGATCTTGCGCTTCGATCAAAACATAGTCGATCGTCGACAGGTCGGCTATCCAAGGCACACAGTGCAACGCCCATGCCATGAGCGACAGAGGCGTAGGCTCTGCCGTTTGCAGCAGAGCAACATGCTGTGCTGGCAACTCTTGCGTGACAAGTGCTCTGGGACGATCGGTGCCGCACCGGAGCGCTGCCGGGTAATTACTGCTGTACGGTTCGACGCGCGCCGGTTTGCGCGCTCGCGGTGCCATCGGTTGCGGATAGAGAAAGCACTCGAGCGGGTGTGAAATGTCGATCAGAGCAGCGTGAAGCACGCAAAAACGATTCTGTCGTCGATCGACGCGCAAATGAACAACGGCAAGATTGACAGTGCCTGGATCAAACGACAAGAGATCGACACAATCGTTTGTCTTGGCAAACTCGGCACCAAGTACATCAATCGTCGTGTTTGACATTTGCAAACAATACGCGCCTATTTTCTCGCTGCAGATAACAAAAACACGTTCATCGATTGAAATTGTAGTCAAGAAAATTGTAATCAATCAAGAAAATTGCAACTTTTACAGTAGTGGCTGTTTTACAGCAGCGGCTGCATATAGTCGCCGTCGTTGAATGAACTGAGCACGACGCCGTACTCGACGCGCTTTTCGGTCAGGTTCTCGTCACGGTACAGATTCTTGATAAATTGCGCATCCTCGGCACACATTGCACGCATTGGTGTCTCCTCCTGCTGGTCGCGCAAAGAGTCAGTGCTACCAGAAGAAGCGCTGTCCGACAAGATAAATGTTTGCCCGTTGCGATGCACCGCGCGAGTCGACGAGCAGCGCATTACATAGCCGAGGCGCGTTGGAATGCGCTCCACATTGAGAATCGATGGTTTGATCTCGTGCGTATAGAGTCGATTGGTCTCGAGCGAAATCACAAACATCGAGTTGGGCGTCAGCGTCACACGGAACTGCGGCGTCAGCGTCGGATGAGCGTCTGGATTCTTCAACAAAAACTCAATCTCTGTCAGCACCGACGTCTTCTTGCCAGTGCTATTCTGTTGACGGCAAAAGACGTCAAACGACGCCGTTGTCGCAGAGCAGCAAGACAACTCACGCAAGTTGCATTTCGAAAAATCGTAAAACGTCGCAAATGCGATAACGCCGTGCGCTGGCATATCTTTGGTCTTGTCCGAGTGGCGCTTGATCGTCGCTTTCTTCTGCGCATTGTCCACGGCGTGTGCTGCTGCGTCGCCATTGTAGTAGATCTGCGCCAAAACGTGATTCAATTCGACGCGTTGATGAAACAGGTGCGGCAGAATCGCATTGGCGTCACGCAGAAGCGCGCGGTCGGTGGCGCGCAAATTGTCGGTCGGTCCACGCAAGTTGCTCGAGCAGCGCAACAAGCGAAAGAAACGAGTATCGCCATTCGCTTCGATATTCGCTTCCGCGCGTAAACCATCCGCACTTGTTGTACCATCAGCACTTGCAGTAGTAACGCTTGCATCTTGTTGCACATCTGTCAAATAGATGCCCTTACGCATGGCCACTCCGTCCTTGTTCGACTCGGTCAAAATCTGAAACTGGTGTTCCCGTTCGATTGCATCGAACAGAACTTCTTTGCTCTCAAAAAAGCGACGAAAGAGCACGCCGACACCGTGCACGTTGATTGGCAATTGACCGCGCGTCACTGTTTTCAGCGCACCGCTGGCCATCCAGTCCGACGCCTCTCCCGTCAGCTCGGACAACTCGTCGACAACACAAAACTGTAAACGAGACTCGCCGCCAACAACATTGAGGGCAAAGTTGACGTTGCCTGTCAGGTAGACCATTGTTGCGACCCCATCACTGTTGTCACCGTCATCGTTTTCCTTCTTGACCTTGTTGGCAATGATGGCCATCAACTCGCCTACTGTCAAAATAACGCGTCCGCAAAAGTTGCGCAAGAGAAACTCGCGTTCCTCCGACAAAAATGCTCGCGTATCTGCTTCGTTGTGGTTGAATCGGGTTGGATTGAATGTCGGTGCAAACAAGATGTTTCTCTGCGTGAGCAATACATTTTCTTTTTGCGTGTGTTGTTCTCGACTCATTGTCGCCGCTGTTGTGTGCGAATGACAAAATTGACAGAACTTTTTGTAAAATATTTTTTTTTCTGCGCAGCGAGAAATTGTGTGCAAGTGAAAAAAAAAATGAGTGAATCGAACATTTTGCCTAGAAAAAAAGACACAGTTCCAGTCAATTTATCAGATGTTCGCGCAATTCCTCTGAAGCGTCCAGTCGATGAAAAGTCGAATTTGGTCTTGGCTGCGTTTGTCGAACAGATTGAGTCGTTGTTTTTCCAGTTTGACACCATCAATTGCAATACTGTGGAAGAATTCGAGGAGAATTTGGCAAATGTTGCCGTCGCTCTCACGCCACTTGGCAACCTGTTCGTGCAAACACGCGACTCACTTTTCAAAAGCCTGTTGGCGCACGTGACGACACCTACGCCAAAGAACAACAATAACAAGAAGGAGCATCAAAAGAAGAGCCGCAACAAGAAAGTGGCGATGAAAAAGGCAGCAGCGGCAAAAGAGCCGAGTGCAGCAATGGTGCGAAAGATATCGATCGAGACGCAAAGCATCCTCAATTGTGCCTGCAAGTGGCTCCTCAGTCTGTGGCAGCATCGCGCTTGCACACTGTTTGTCTACAATCGCAGTGTGCGCCGCCTCGCGAATTTCTGCGATGGTCACCTGCAGAAATTGCCAATTCAGTACATCGTGCATCTGGCAAGCGAAATGCAGCGCGAGTTGGGCGGCCTTGTGCGGGCGAACTTGCTCGACAAGGCGATTATTTTTGCTCCGTTTGCGCAAGTACTCTCGATGCAACTCAATGTACGCCTCCGACCGATTCCGCCTGTCTACTTGAATCCTGCCGTGCCGCGTGACGTCGTTGGCGTCGAACCGTTTATCGAGCACCTCGCATTCTTTGCTGTGCAAATGAACGACGGCGAGGGCGAGCCGGCGCTCGGTGGGAAGGATTTGGCCCTGGTGCGCGAGCGCTTGGTGTCGCTATGGACGCTCTACTGGTACTCGGTCTACGAGGCGGAAGGCTGTCGTTTTGATGCCAATCCAGCGTACTTGTCGCTGTTTAACGCACGTTGGATTCTGGCACCGATCAGCGGCTCGAACGGAGTGCTGATTGCATGTGCGCTCGCACGACTCTATCAGGCGATGCGAACGACTGCGCATCAGCGTCTCTGGCTGCAGGATCATATGATTTTGCAGACGTGGTGCGATCGTGTTTCGAATTTGCAGGCCGGTCTCGCTGCTGCGCAGATCTGGGTTGTGGCGCTGGAGCGCGACGGCATTCTCGAGGACTTCGATCTGCTGCGCGCTGCGGCCGAGCAGGATCAATTGCGTCGCTATGGGCCGAATGCAATGTCTGCGAGATTCGACAGTCAAGAACGGCTCGACAATACGGTACAATGGATTACGCAGGTTCATGGCACTTATGCGGTCAGCAAGTTTTTGCAACATGTTGCCAACGTCGAGAAGAGTAAAGAAAATGTGGTCTCGTCGTAAAAAAAGTTCGTAATAAAAAGGTGCAGCAAATGAGCAAATTTTATTGAAAAAAAAATAATTCCACACACAAAAAAATCGATATCAAAAAATGAATACGACTATTATTGCGTCTACAACTGCCGCTGGCGAGATTATTTGCAATTGTGCGCTGCCAGAAGCCGTGCTTTATGAAGGACATGCAACGTTTGCAATGGTGGCTACCACTCTGGCGATGACGATGGCATTGATTTTCGGATTTGTCAAGGTCGCTGCGAAATAAATGAAAAATATTTTCAATCAATTTGTTTTCGATTCATTGTCTTCTTCTTGTTCGCTCGTTGCTCGTGCGCGTTTTGGCGACTTTTCAGTGCTGTCGTCCTCGACGACGAGGTCCGTGGCCATCTGTTTCAGTTTGCCGAAAACGGTCTCGATCGATGAAACGTGCTCGATCGACGGATGATGGTAAAAGACATTTGATTGGCAATTGTGCGAGTATCGGTAGCGCTCCGCCGACTCCTGCTCTGCTGTGCCCGGGCAAACAATAAAGACTTTCTTGCCTTGGCCGAGAGCGCATCCAATCTCGGTAAACGTGCCTCGATAGGCATACTGCGCGTCATCCATCACTGCAACAACGACATCTGCGCGACTCACCTCGTCAATATCGGCACGCGCATCGTCGGCCAGTGCCGACGGCGTATTGACACCATTTTCACGCTCAATCCAGCCGCTCACAATCTCAATGTTCTCATGCGCCGTCTCTAACAAGCGCATCGTCTCTTTCAACTGCACACGAAACGCCCAACCACCAGCAGCATAGACGCGCAATTTCGAAGAAGACATTGTTGATTTCACAATCAATTTGATTTTTTTGATTTTTTTTATCATGTAAAAATTTATGTGCAAAAAAGAATGAGCGTAGATAAGCGTAAGTTGCAGCAGCGCGAAGCGGCTCAAAGAAAAGTAAAAAAGGCATTTCAGGTGCATGAAGACAGCGTACAACAGAGCAAGAAATTGCTACTAGACGCCAAACGTATTGAGATGGCAATGTACGAACAGTTTGGTGACGTTTTTCTCGCGGAAAAATTGGACGCTACCAACCGAACGAAACTGCGCAGCACCGATACTGCGTACGTTTTGGTCTGCGATAATGCTTTGCATGACGCCACTTGTGTTTGGTCGGACGATGGTGAGAGGCTCGATCGCGACAATGATGACCGGCAGGATAAAGCATATGCCGGCGAGCCGTTTCTTCTCTGCGGCCGATATGCCGTGGCAATCGCTGCTGGCACACTCGAAATCGTTTGTTTTGCAGACGGCGATGGTTTACCGGTGCGCGGCAGAGATCTCGATATCGGAACGACTGAATGGAGCATTGAACGTCTGACATTTCGCGATGAGAGCGGTCGCGTGCTGCTTGACGAGACTGATCCCGATCGCATCGAGGAAACAAAGGTGTGGGACGATCGGTTTCTAGACACACTCGACGACCTTTTAGAGTATGAAAAAAACACCACTCTCGAGTCGACTGGCGACTGGGACAGCCCTGCGTACGAGTTGACCGTCAGACTCGACAAAGACTCTGGAATGTTTCTCGTGCGCTGGGCAACGCCGGCAGAGAAGGCTGCATGCTGCAAAGGGGAACCACCGTTAAAGCGGCCACGCTCTTTGTCGCCATCGAAAACGGAAAACGATAAAGAAAAACAGTCTCCCATTCTTTGAAAGACAAATAGGTCCATTTTGCTAGTACGAGTCGTTTTATCGTTTGTTTTCGAATCTCCATCACGTGCTCTTCTTGAAAAAGAGAGAGAGAGAGAGCGTGCAAAGAATGAGTGTGTACAGACGATACAACACTGTTGCTCAGGACCCGCTTGTTGTTGCCAAGGCGCGAGAAGAGTGGCGCTCTTATTACAAAAACCCGAAAGACGACCCTGAAGATGCATTCAATTCGTTCGTCCAAGATTTTGCGTTTCACGAATTTGTGCGAGAATACGAGATAGAAGATGCGCACCGAGAGCACACTTCTGTCTTTGAAACGTTTCCTGCGTCAGAGTGTGTCGTTCTGCTCGATAAGTGGATCGGGCGCAAGTATGGCAATGACTATTGGATCGACTATGACATTGGCAAGGAACTGTGCAAGTGGTTTGGCACACGCATCACGGACGAAAACGATAGGATCGAAAAAACGAGATGGCAATTCTACGCCGATGCCAAAGAGCCTTTTAGGACCTATCCGCACAATGAAATTTACTGGGCAGTGCAAACCGCGAAAAACCTGCTTGGCGACATTTTAAAGTGGCAAGGGAGAGAAGACATGGCTGCATATGCAAAACAAAAGGGCATTCGAGATATCTACGTGCATCATCACTTGCTCGGACTTCTTCACCTGATGGGTGAAAAAGGTCTCGTGCTTTTCGATCATATTGCATCACGTTTGAATTACGGCGATGGTCAAGAGTTTCTTTGGAATAGTCTCAAAGCGTGGTCGCCGCCGTCTGCTCTTTTGCCATCACTAAGAAAAGCGTATCAAATTGATTTGAGTCCGCATTGTGGCGCCGATATCGACATGTATGGCGGCATGCGGCAATTGGTTCCGTATTGGCGTGCCAAACATGCCATCGATCTCTTTGATGATCCTGTCATTGGCGGCTCATTGCGTCAACGTCACCGTGATCTTCTTCTCTAAATATAAACATTCTACACGAGTCCAATAAAAAGATATATTTCAATTTTGATTCACATTGATTTTATTATTCTCCAAATCCGTAGAGAGTGCGACCTTGGCGTTTCAAGGCATAGACAACGTCCATCGACGACACCGTCTTGCGTCTCGCGTGATCAGTGTATGTTGTCGCATCGCGAATCACGCCTTCCAAAAACACCTTTAGCACGCCGCGTGTTTCTGGGTAGATGTGACTGCTGATACGCTTGACGCCAGCACGACGCGCCAGTTTTCGAATCGCTGGTTTTGTGACTCCCTGGATATTGTCACGCAGCACTTTTTTGTGACGCAAAGCACCTCGCGCCACGTTTCCTTTGCCACCTTTTGAGCCACGAAAAACGCCGCGACTCGCCATTTCTTCTGCGATTTCCTGTTGCTCGGTGGTTGGAATTGGTGGCGGTGGCGACGGTGCACTATTTTGTTGTGCATCTTTTTGACTTTGTCCTTTTCCGCGTCCTGTGCTCATTGTTGTTCTTTCTTGTTTTTGGTGATTCAATTTGATTCATTTCGCTTTTATTTTGTCAAAAAATTTTTTTAAATTTTTTGTGCAAAACAGCAGAAAAACAATGAATAATATTGAAAACGGCTTGGTTGAGGAGCAATGTCGCCCTGCTTACATTACAAATAAAAATTGGGAGCGAATGAAAATTGTGAGCCCAATTGACTTGGCCATGATGTCGATAGAACATGAGTCGCACGGTGGTGGCAATGTTACTTTGTGGCGAGTTTTGCGCAAGCATCCTGAAGTGCTCAATCAAAAGGCGTCTAATGGTCGCACTTTACTTTTTGAAGCCATGTGTTCGTGCCAATCCAATTGCATGTATAAACTTGTCGAGTTTGGTGCTCAGTTTGGCTCTGACGAGTGTCGGATTGCCGATCGATGGGATGCTTCGCAATACGTATATGCAAACCGCAAAAGGCTTCACGCAGAAGCGAAAGAAAGAGCACGTTTTAAGTATAAATGGGTTGATGGCGCGCATGTCAGAATACCCATTCCAGAGGGAAAGATGCAAGATATTCATCCATTGTTAAAGTAGTAAATATTTTTTGCAAATCAATTTGATTCGTCGAGCACGCGAAACTGCACAAAACGATTCAGGCGATCTGTTGTTACATGTTCGATTTCTTCGGGCACTGTTTCGGCGCAACGAGCAATTGTTTCGTGCAATGTCTCAGCGTCAGTCGATTGATTTGTTAAAATATCAGCATCTGCCTGTGATACATCAATATGGTAGCGGCGGACCGTGCAGCAGTACAGATCGAAAAGATAGACGGGCTGATCAGCAGTGCCGAGGTACAGAGGAGTCGATGTTGTGCCATGCAACTGGAATCCAAGAGGTATAACTTGCTCGCGCACGCAACCAATAATGTCCTTGTCGGCGATTGGCATCAACGTGTGTGCCTGGTCAATTATCGACTGGCGCGTCTCGGCCCACTTGTGCGGCGCTACGCTTGTTCGCACGACCTGTATGCCAGTGCCCTCAAATAGGCGACTCGCTTTCTTTTCGCCCGTCGCTCGATTGCTGGCAACCTCTTTGGCATGTCGACGAAACAGATCCGCATTTAGCAACGGATCGTAGAAGCGAATAGCCGCTTCGTCAAAATGCATTTCGCGCTGTTCGTCTTGCAAATCGTGCGGCAACTCGAGATAGTCGGCTTTTGTTTTTTTTCTGGTCGGTCCCGTTCCACCACTACCGGTCGAGTTGCTGGCAGTACTAGTACTTTCAGCGCCGATGCCGCTGTTTTCGTGTGCTGGAGCGCTTTGAAAGCCAGTCTGTTTCAAGTTGGCCGCGTTTTGAGCAATCGTACAGTCACTCTCTTTGAAAAACTTGTCACGATCTGCCTCTGACAGCGCCAGCAGCAGAAAGTAATTGCATGGCTCGCCGGCGAGTGAACGAGCAAGTTGGTTGGGCGGCGCGATTGGATGTGCTACGCACCACAGATTGACGTCTTCGTGACGCAGGCGCTCCTCCATCGCACATATAGCGTCGCTGGTCGTCTGTTCTTTGTTGTTGCTACATTGTTCGCTAATGTAGCGGAAAACGACTGCATTGATTCGCTTGCCTTGCTTGCTGCGCACCACTTCTGCAATTGCGCGCCATGATTTCTCGCCGCCTCTCTCTGGTTCATAAGATTGCTCGCTCATTTCGGCAAGTTTTTTGTTTTGCAGTCTTACAACTGCAGAAAGAACGCGCTCTGGTTATGAACAAGTCATCGTCTACTGCTACTTCCAACAAAAACAACAACAATGCGGATGTCGGCTCGTTGGCCAACCCAGATGGCGAATGGGCAGAGGAAGATTTGAAGCACATGCGCGAAGAGTGGTATTATCTGTACGAGCAGTTTCAGAGTTTCAAAAAGCAGAATCCGGAGAAACATGTGCTCTTTGCCAAAGCGGTCAGTGCGCTGCGCAAAGATGAGTCGCTGGCGCATCATCGCGCCGTCTATGAGACGCTCTGCAATATGCTCAAACTGATCGAGATTGCCAAGGAGACAGAGCGCGCCCAGGCCAAGTCGCAGGGCATGCAATGCGAGCCAGAGGACGCGCCGCCGCAGATGCGCGAGATGGTGCAACGTGAAGTGATTGCACTGCAGATCGGTTACACGCTGGGCGCCATGTTGAAAAAATGGCCCAAAGGCGGCGTACCAAACGTCAAAAACACTCCGGCGAATCGGGCGGCTGCAGCGCAATCGACCGCAACCGCTGATCGACAGTCTGAAAAAGTCGTTGGCGGCAAAGATCCATACGAGTACAATAGCGACGACGATGCACCAGAATAATAAAAATGAGGGAGTCCAAAAATGTCCATTGTTATTTTGATAGAAAATCAATTTTTGCCAAGTCAAGACAACCGGAGGAATGATGAGTCGAGCCGAAGAGTGCAAAAAGGCAGAAGAAGAATCCAATAAACTCAAGGCTCAATTTGGCGATTTGCGCGTTGAATATTTGATATTGAAAGAAAAATCAGAAGCAGCAAGTAGACGCGCATTTTGGGAGTTTGCCGACGTCCACTTGGAGGAATACTTTGAAACTGACGACAAAGAACCGGTATTGATGCTTGCAACGGATGTTCATACAATGCTGGCAAGCTATCACAAGTCCGACCAAAAAGCCGATGAGCTGATCATCGAGTCAAAGACGCACGTTGTCGAACTGTTTGGAAACATCAAAATGATCTCTGGAACATGCAAGTTCTCATGCTATACATTGGGTCGTGTTGAATATTACGAGCATCTTCTCGAGAGGGAGAGTCTCGAATGGGAAATCGATGAGTACCCGAGTTTCCTCACGTGCGAAGGCCAATTACACGAAGATATTAATTTGATGAATAGATTCATGAGTGCTGATATCAACCAATTGATTGAGAATTGCGATATCGACCAGACCGGATGTTCTAGTGATCCTCAGTATAAGGCCGAACCCGAAATCTCCACCTTGATTTTGCTCTGGAAAGATGAGTGATGCGTCGGATGAAATGTTTGACCAAAGACGGAGAAACGAAATGCACAAAATATGGAAAAACAAAGAACCAAAGGAAACAACGGCATACTTTTCAAACACAGCGTATCAAGACTGCGCGTACGACTCATTGCAACATAGGCCTGACGGTTGGCAAATGTGGTGTCAATGTCACGGCTAGCCGCATCCAGTGGTATACCTTGTGAATTGTCAACGCATAGGCCAATGTGAGTGGCAGTTGCAAACGCAGCGCAATGGGCATTCCAAACTCTTCAACGGTAAACTTGGCCTCCGTGATTAAACGCTTTTGTCCATTTCGAAAGAGAACATAAACTCGGATTTACATTTTCCTCTCGTAGTAATGATAAACCGCTGCAAATGGAGCACCTGGCGGCCGTGCCAGTTTTCCAATCCACTGCAGATCGGTGCACCAAGACACCACAGCAGTCTCCTGCGCTCAAAAGACGACGAAAGCAGCAGCAACAAGACCAAGACGGTGCCTGGATGTTACGTATGATAGACCAAAGGAATGATCAGACGTTATACGAATCGAATGCGAGCCCGTATGACGTCGCAAGCAAATCGTTTGTTATTGCAAAGCAAAAGCCGATCGAAAGACAAGAGTGGAGCATACGTATTGTGCACACTGCAAATCAACCTAGTGTCATTGAACTGCGCAGCCTATTCTCACCACAAAGTACTCAGCATCTGCCAGTGATCGGTTCGTTTGTCTGGGCTATCATCGAGACGCAAGCATCATCTGCATCAGCAGCAGCAGCACCAGCCGCGCCAACAATGCCACTACCATGCAACGATTTGAGTGCGCTCGATTTGATTGCAGTGATACGAATTTTGCGGCGCTTGGGGTACTATGGCGCCACAGTGCCACTCGAACGCACGCTTGTACAGGCACTCGAAAAAGCAAATGTGGGAGGTGTGCCTAGCGACCAAAGTGGTAGTAGCAGGAGTAGCGATAATCGCAGTGAGAGAGACATTCAAAATGATGATTCCGCATTGCTCTATCTGGCGCAAGTGGCCTATTGCGACGGATTGCCCTATGTTTGGCGGTTCTTACAAGCACACAATGCCTATGAACGGCTATCAGAGATGGGTACGCGCGACGCCGACTATGTGCTCGAGCAGTGGGATGAGCAAGGTGCGCCGACGCGTTCCAGTTCTCATTCTTTCGTCGAGCGCTCGCAGTTTTTCTGGGTGCATGAGCCGTCGACGTCTGCATCCGCCGACTTTGCTGCAAAAGAAGGCAAATGGTTCGACGGTAGACGTTGGGATAAGCCGAGCACGCGGCAAAAGAAAACGCAGTGCTCCGCCGGCGCGCTCTGCGCCAAAGATGCCGATGCGTGCCAATTGTGCAAACAGACTCTCGCCAAAGCGCTCGTTTGGAATCTGATGTATGGCGCAGCAAACGACTCGCAGTTGCTTGCGCTCAAGAGCCAGTCAGCGATCGAGAAATTCGAGCAAAATTACACTGCAACGCGTAAACGGTCGCTGACGCTCAAGTACGATAGTGCGAACAGTAGAATCATCGATTCGTGCACAACTGCCGTCGATCAACGGCGCTTTGCCAACAGCGTTACTGTTACAATGGACAAAGGAAGGCCCAGTGAAGCGCGATTTGTCACAATCAAATCTGAACAAACTGGTGTTGCCGTTCAGTGGCCTGTCAAATCACTTTACGAGTGGCTTTGCATAATGTTGTGGCAACACAGTTCACTCGTTGTCGATATAAGTGACACATCGGGCACGGCTGCGAGATTCTATACGACAGCAAGCAGCAATGCGCCACCACTTATGTCATCGACAAATCGCTCCGACTGGATTTTGGTACCGCTAGAAAACGACCAAGTGCAAACGACCGCAAAAAGCACTATCTGGTTCGAGCAATTTGCCAACACGATAAAAACACTTGGTATGCGGGTAGTCGAATCTATCGACGTACCCGATACGTGTTTGTTTTGGTGAAAAAAAAAATAAAGCAAATCAATTTGTTTTTTTGTTTGTACTATTTTTTTTTTGCTGGTCGCGTGAGTGTGGAATGAAAAATGAGCAAAAAGATAAAGCGAAATGCTATGGTCAAAACGAAAGAATTCTGCATCGAGTTGGTAGAACGAATATTTTCACCGAACGAGACTGTGCGCATGCGTTTGGTGTCGAATCGTCGCTCTTTGACACAGTTTGCATTTCGTTGCTTTCGCAGTGACGCCAGTGTCGCTGATGCGATTGCCGCTGATGCCACTCTTGATGAGACTTGCGCTGATACTAAAAACACCAATAAAAGCGCTTTGGATGTTCTAGAGCATACTGCAAGTCGTATCGATGATCGTGCGTTTCTTTTTTCTTTTGCAGGCGGCGGCGCAGTGTGTGGGGAGCAGCGTATAACGATTGCAATCTTGACGACGGATATGCAGAATAATAGCGGTCACGAGATTGGGAGAGCCGAATGCATCATTCAGATTGGAAAAGTTGCTACACTACTGGACGAAAGGAGACGCAGTGCTCGTCGTGCAGGCGGCCAGCAGAAACGGAAAAAGTCTGTTTACAGCAGCAACGAAGATGATGACGACAGGAGTTCCGATGATGAAATATCCTGTAGGAACGAGCGCAGGCAGCAGCAATACAATGACACAAAGACTACTACTACTACTACTACTACTACTACTACTACTACCGATCGACTTGCTTTGCAAAACGCGATTCTCGTTGAACAGGTCCATGTGCTGAAAACAGAGGTGACACGTATGAAGGAAAGGTATGTCGAATTGGCAACGATTTTGCTAGATCAGCAGAAAATGATGTCGGCGATGAAAGATGAAGCGATTAGACAACAGAAGAAAAAAGCACGACAAAGTACCGAGCAACCAGATTTGCCGTGGTATGCACAAAGATTGTGTGACGAGTGAAACTTTTTATTTGTATTATTTTTCGCGCATTATTTATTAGCGCTTTTATTACTGGAATTGTTGTCGTCGTCGGGAATCGAGTTGTTGTTGGTTGCCGTGCCCGTGGCAGTACCCGCGGCAGTGCTCGTTGCGGTGCCCGTGGCAGTACTCGTGGCAGTGCTTTTGGCAGTGCTCTTGGCAGTGGCACGCTGCTTCTTCTTGGCTTGGTGCGATTGCAAGACAACGTTGTCCCACTTTCCGACCTCTCTTTTGACAAATGCGCGATAGAATTCGTTTTCGTGCTTGCAAAGTTCTGCCTGCCGAGCGAACATAGTGAGCACGTCTTCCGCCGATGAGCCAAGAAAGCGAATCTTTTTCATCTTTGCCGACTTGGCAACTAACACTACAGTATTTGGGTTGGTGCGATACAACGTCAAATCATTGAAAAAGTCAAAGCACGTCGGATGTAGCAGGCCAACGGTGGAAAGGTGTTCTTGCGCCAGACGAGCGAATTCCTCATCTTCGAGGCGCATCAGCGCATACTTGTCCATGACGGTTTCCGGTTCATCGAACCGTTGGCGCGTCACAACAAGCGAGAAGAGCACGCCTTTGATGCGAATATCGATCTGAAAATCAACAAATGACGCTCGCTGGATTAGTCCTTTGATATGCACCGCCTTACGGCTGCCGAGAACTTCAATGACTTTGGCGTCATCTGTTTCGAAATGATCATCGACTATGCGTTCGACCTTCTTTGTGCGGTCGCACTTTTCACGCATCTCTTCTGTGACGGCGGAACCAGATGGCGACGTTCCAGACTGGTCGCGACCGTCGGACGCACCTTCGATCAGTGCTTTCAGTAGCAGCGCGGAGAGCGCTGAATTGTTCATTTTTTGGATTTTACGGTAGCGTTGTTTGTGTCTGGATTGTCGTCAAGTTTTTTTGCCGCGCAAGACTCGCTGTGAGAAATTTTGCACAGTGTCCAAAACATGTAATAGACGGCAGTCTGAAAATAAAAACAGAAAGCGACGATGGCACAATCGCTGACACGCGCTGAACAGACGGCGCTTTTGCAGCAGATTAATACGGCGCGCGCCGCCAGCAGCGCTAGTGGAAATGGCAAAAAGTTGGCAACGGCGCGCTACTCATCGCGTCTGGCCTCTCAGAGCGAGCAGTTGGCAAACAAGTTCTGCACTGGCGTATTGAAAGCGACTCATCCGCCAGCTCATCTCCAAAGAAAAAACGTGTCAATTGCTCGGCTTCTGCCAACGACTCAAACTGGTAATCCGTGCGAATATTGACGTTCTGGAAACCATTTTCATCTTCCAGCTTCATAATCTCGACCCAGCCAATCATTGAGGATAATGGTGTCCCGATCTGATGCGCTGTTTCCTTTGCCACACCAGCCCAAACAAGACCTTCATCGGTTTTCTTCAAAGTTCTTAAAAACCAGAACGAAAAAATCAGGTACGCACCTATAAACAAAGCAATCCCATATGGATAAAATCGGAAATAATTTAGCAGAGCAGAATTATCATAATAAATATATTGATTCTGTTTTGAGGGCAATTCCACTACGAAAGGTTCGTAGGAATTTTCCATTTTCCTAATCAAATTCTTCAATTTTACAGGATCTTGCTCAATATGTTCGGGAACATTGGCCTGGAAAATAGGTGTTTTATTTTTATCTGTAACTACGATAGGAAGATTTGTATTATCCTGCATCACAGCAAGATACAATTCCTGAATTTTAGGATCCGCAGAAATCTCATCATCAGTATAGGCTTTGAGAGCAGTTGCAATCAACTCCACTTTTTTGATTTCCTGTTTCCGAAGTTGATTGATCAAAATGAAAGACGAAATCGCAATTCCAAATACAATAGCAGTAAGTATAAAATATACCACCCAGCTGTTGATCCTTTTCAGAAAATTAAAACCTTTCATTCTTGCTTATAAAACGGCAATTTAGGAATTTATTATATAAAATGAGATGTTAGAATTTAGACATTAGATATTAGACTAAAAATCAGGATTAATTTAGATATTTGTAATTGAATAAATATAGGACAATGATCATAATTCAAAACGAAAAACTAAAAGCAACTTTCAACGAACTTGGCGCAGAACTCGTTTCGCTCATCAATCTTGAAACTGGAAAAGAAATCATCTGGGAAGGAAATTCTGATTTCTGGGGCGGAAAAAGTCCTGTTCTTTTCCCAACAGTTGGTGCTTTGAAAGACGATAAATACATTTTCGAAGGCGA
>WXYE02137317.1:0-18440 GCA_011319275.2 Echinosphaeria canescens | reverse complement strand
CCCTACCCATCCCTTTATTAAACAAAAAACAAAACACAAAAAACCAGAGAAGAGGGCCGGGGGAGGGGTGGGGAGGGGTGGGGGTGTTGGGGGGGGGGGGGGGGGGGGGGGGGGGGGGGGGGGGGAAGAGGAGGGTTTGATAGTTACCAGTCATCGAAAACACCCTGCAAGGTGAGTTGACCTTCTTGACACGACCGGATTGCCTGTGAAGGGATGTCAGCGGCAAACAGCCTGGGCCTCGGGTGACATACCACTGGGCTTTGACGATGCCGTGACGGTACAAGTTGCCGGATTTGCTGCGATAAAACTTGACGCCCCCGACAATAGCCGCCTTCGGAGTGGCCTTGGCGGCATTTCCGTCTCCTATGAATTTGTGAGCGAGCCAAGGACGGGATTCAGCGTGGATGGCGACGGATTGGGGATCCTTGTGACCGAACGCACCAGGGACCTTGATCAGCTTGCTGCCGTTCTTGGCGACAACGAAGCGGATGCCCTGGACAATGACCTCGTGCTGGTCGAGCGAAGGAGAATTTGCACTGTTAGTTCTGGCCGGCCCGAATCCTCCACTGTTATCCATGACGCGGAAGTGAGCCATGAGCTTAGACCGCTCGCGCTGGTTTCGCTTGGCCTGTTTCTGGGCCAGCCTCTGCACGCGCGTCTGCTCGACAGCACGAGTGCGTGCCGGTGCCTGCTCGTTGTAGAGGGACGTGTTGATCAGTTGCAGGTGGCGGTCATTTTTAATCACGTATGACGACGCGCTTGACGACTCCGAGTTGGCGCTGGGCAAGCCGACCGCGTCGGCAGGCTTGGTGGCGAGACTGTTGTTCAGGACAAGCGACCTGTGGCGATGGAGATGGGCGCGTTTTGGGGCGCCAACACGGAAATGGCTGCTGTAGCCATGGCGCGAGCTGTACGCACCGCGCGAAGACCATGCCGGACCAGAGGAGTAATGACCTGTGGCACGGGGAAAACCATCAATTCCGGCGCCGTGGGACAAGCACATGTGTGGTGGCGATGCTGCTCGGGACGTACGAGGATTTGGCGGGATGCTGGCAAAGCCGGACGATGGCGACATCTGGGCGGGTTGCGAAGATTGCGCGGCCTGGAGATTCTTATGGCGATTGATCTGGCCGGCGAGCCTGCCTATGCGGTCCATGATTTCCTGGTCGTCGGAAGACATGATGACGGCGTTTGTCTGCGCAACAGTGTCCCGCAAGTTACAGACACTTGTCAGCCACGAGGGGGGAGGAGGGAGGAAGGAGGAGGGAGGAATTACTGGGGCAAAGATAGAAATAATGCCTGGGGAATCTACTGTTGTGGAGAGGATTTAAGGATGGGCAAAAGAATGTTGGAGATGCGAAACATGGAGAGAGGATCAGAGAGGGAGGAGGGAGGCGGGGCAGGCGGTGTGAGCTTGTGTGTCAAGATCACATCGGTGCAGGTGTCGCCGAGCAAAAGGCTGATGGAGAAAGGGGGCAGAAAGGGGGGCGACAATGACGGCGACAATGACGGCGAGGAGAATTGATAATGAATAGAAAGAAAAGAGGAGAGGGAGAGAGGGAGAGAAGGATATCCTGGGTGCTGCTTAGTTTGGGAAGTTCAAGTTTGACGCGCGCAGACAGCGGAATCGGTTGATCGGTTTGATGGACAAAGATCAATTGCGAGCAGCAAGTCAGCAAGTTTGTCTGGGGATGAGGTTGTGGCCACAAGCCCCACTTGGTTTTCTTAGTGTCTTGGATGGCGCACTGCGCTTATTCTCGGCAGGCAAGAACGACCAGCAAATGGCCCCATCGCTTCATCGCTTCCGGCAAGGCAAGAGCGTTCCAACTCAGCTCAGACCGGCGGCCGCGACTACTTTTTTGAGCAAAATACTTCTTTGAGAAAAATATTTCTTTGAGCTTCAGTATTTGGCCTTGCCTGGATCGCTTCCCTAAATCAACATCGATACCGGCAGTCCCATCGCCAAACCCATCGCCAAACCCCCAGAATCCCCAGAATCCCCAGAGCCCCGGCAACATGGACCGGATCAAGGCGGAGCTCGACGTGCGCATCAAGGCCGACCCCGACGCGCTCAAGGCGCCAGGCCCGGGATTTGCCGATGACGAACTCGACGAGGCCAACGACCTCGAATTCTACCAACCCACCCCAGACAGCACGTTCCAGCCAAAAGAGAACATCTACCTGGTGCGCCTGCCGCATCTGCTGTGGGAGAAGTGGGCGCATTTGGACGACGATGCCGAAATCGAGATCGGCCAGGTTCGGCAATGGAGCGAGACCGGCAAGGACGGCAGAGCGCAGGTTCGTCGTCTCGTCCGCGCTGGCCCGACTCTCTGCCTATTCGCCTGACTGCCGCATGCGCTTTGATCATGCGCGGTTGCGCGGTTGATACTGACACTGCTGGTGCTCCCTTCTAGGCACGACTGCAGCTCAAGCTCGCCGATAATCTCGCACAGCACCAGGGCCTTGAGAAAGAATACGACCTGTCCCTGATGGACCAGAATGTCCGGAACACCTTCGTCTTCACCGAGCGCGATCTCGAGGGCTTCGCGGCCAAGAATAAGGAACGGGCGGCCGCGCTCGCCCAGGGCATCCCGGCCCATCTCCTGCGTCAGCAGCAGGCCAAGCAGCGCAAGGATGCCGATAATAATAACCATCAGAGAGGCGGACGGGGAGGCAGGAGGGCACCCTACTTCCGAAGAGCCATTCCAAGTTAGTCACCGTCGGAGTGGAGTGCCTCTGTACTCTTCCACGCCGGCACGAATCCCTAATGCTGACTGTCCAACCAAACAGAGAAAACATCAATCCATGGTCGCGTTAGGCACGAGGTCACTTGCATGCCGGTACAGAACGCCGAGTGGAATGTCTTTTCGAGGAGGCGCGCACTGGAAACACAGGAGAAGAAGGCCAAGGTCGGCTTTGTGCCCGGCCTACCGCCGGATGCCCTGAACACCGTGGGCAGCAGCTGGGATAGCTTCATCGTACGTCGCCCGGCCCTGCACCCTTTGCCCCCGTGTCTTTGCCACCGTGTCAGGACAAAGCTTCTGACCGCTCCACTCACCCCCATGCGCAGAAAGTCAAGGGAGAAGCTGCGAAGCCCAAAGGCTCGGCATCCAAGCACGTCCGCTGGCCCCAAAACGTCATTGTGGAGCGGCTCATCGACCTGTTTATGCGCCACAAGTACTGGACCATGGGCCGAATCAAGCTCGAGGTTCCCCAACCCGAGAGCTACATCCGCGAGACTCTGGCAACCATTGCCATGCTGAACAGGGGGAACGACTTCAATAACACCTACTCGCTTGTGCCGCATTATTTCCAGATTATGGAAAAGGACCGGATAGCCAGGGGTCTCGCGCCGCCCGAGGATGCAATCGCAGGAGGGGCAGGCGCGGAAGATGACGACGAAGAGGACATCCAGATGGAGGACGTTGTCTAGGGGTGCAAATCCCCTTCTCCACGCGGCCACAGCCGAGGAGCGTACATGTGTGCTCAAGTGGGTAGCCCAACATGGATTTCTTGATGGCGGAGAACAGGCTGGAGCGTGTGATGGAGCTTTGCTGTGGGACCTTGAAGGGGCTCTGTGGCGGCCGTTCGCAGCATCCCGGTTCATTTTCGGCCCTTCTGCCAGCAGCAGCATCCCGTGTCTCTTTTTATTTGCGACGGAGAGCATCGCCGCTGGCGACTGGTTCTTGTAAGAGCTAAAGGTGCGAGAAACTGGGGTTTTTGGGAGTCTGACCGTGGCATCACGGCGTCACGGCGCTGCAGACGGCAGATGGATACGGTACTCTTTGAGAGATGCGATATATAATGCAGCGAGCAGGTTCTACACGAGAGGGCCAAGCGACGACTGGAGCAGTTCACCCCCAACTTGTGTAAGTAGGAACAAACATTGAGTTAGTCGATGAGTCAAGATATAATGCCAATCACCAAACAAACATGCAGATCCTAGGGTCCTAAAGTATCTTCGAGCGAAGCGAGGTCGGGGGTCTGGGGGGAACCCCCAGGAAAAAACAGTAGAAGTAGAGCGGCCTTTTCCTGGGGGGAACCCCCAGACCCCCGACCTCGCTTCACTCGGAGTTACTATAGGACTCTAGGAGGATTGCATATTTATTTTGTGAGTGGCACTGTAGCCATTACGCAAGAAAACATCCAGATGAGCAACGAGGCAGTCTGATCGTCGGTACCCACCTACCTTCTTCTTCAAGCTTTGCTGACCACCCTCAAAACTGCCACCCTCCTTTCTCCTCAGTGATCTCGGCCCCCAGCAGATATCAGTCCGGGTGTAGCAGCCCAAGGGTCGCGATCTAGCGGACGGACGAGGTTGGTTTTTTTTTTTTTACTTTGTACAAGCCGCCGTTAGTTGCTTCTCCCCCACCTCCGAAAATGTCGCCGCTCTTTGTAGTGTTCGACTTCGACAGCAGCATCACCACGCACGACACCACGCACTGTCTCGCGCTCTCGGCCGTATCCGCGGCCGCGGCCGCCGACCGGCGCGCCGCCCTGGGCGCGTGGGAGTACGTGCGCGACGCCTACGCCGCCGACCCGGCGCGCGCCGCGCACGTGGCCGCCTACCGGCCGGCCGAGGCCGAGCGCACCACCGTGGCCCAGGAGCTGGCCTACCTGGAAAGCCACCGGCGCTTCGACCTCGCGTCCGCCGGCCGCTGCGCCTCCAGCGGCCTGTTCAGGTACTTGCCCGCAGAGCGGGAGCGCGTGCGCCAGCTGGGGCGGGACGCCGCCCGGAGAGCGCTGCGGACGACTAGCGAGGAAGGAGAGGAGGAGCAAGAAGGGCAGGAGCAGGATGAGGAGGAGGGCAGGATGAGAGATGAAAGGAGTGGTGACTATTCACCTGCAGCAGCAGCACCACCACCTCCACCACGGCCACGGCCAGCGGTCCAGATTCGTGACGGCTTCCACGACTTTGCGGCGGCCATGTCTGCGCGGGGATGCAGGCTTGGGCTCTTGAGCGTGTCCTTCTCGCTGGCATTTGTGGAGGGCGTTCTGGGGGACGACGCCGCGGCGCTGTTCGGTGAGCGGTGCGCAAACGAGATCCAGCCCTCCACCAGAGAGATCGTCGGCCCCTCCGGGTCGATGGGCGGCGGTGCGATCATGGCCACGCCGGGGGACAAGACGAGAGCCCTGCGGATGATGTGTGAGCGTGAGCGTGCGGCAGCCAGGGAGGATGGAGAGGATGAGGAGCTGAAGGAGGGGAAGGGAGACGGGCCGAGACTGGTCTACATCGGAGACTCGACTACGGATCTGGGCTGTCTCACCGAATGCGCAGACCTGGGCATCGTGATGGTCGCGCAGGACGAGCAGGACCCGGCGGGCGGGAATGGGGAGCTGATGAGATGCCTGCGGCGGCTGGGCTTCGAAGTGCCTCACGTTTCCGAGCACCGTCGCCCGCTTGGGGGCGCGACAGGTGAGGAGCAAGCGCCGCGGATGCTGTGGGCGAGGGATTTCAACGAGATCTCGCAGAGCGGCGTCCTCGAGGACATCTAACATGTTGCTACGGCATTCGGAGAAATACAGCTTTCGAAAGCAGATAATAATATTGATCAAGGAGCTGCCAATGTCTGCCAACCTCTGACATGGCACCCTCTTCCGGCGACGGCATGTCCGGTGAGCTGTCTCCTCTCCACAACGTGATGGGACATTCAAACGTTCAAGTCGTGGTATTCTCTTTCTTTGTCCCTTTGTGCGAGGACAATGCATTGGCGCTGGTCTTGGCAACAAGGCCTCTAGACAGACAAAGACTTCCTTCTGGCGTCTTCGCCGTCTTGCTTTGCTGGACTACAGCGGGCAGAGCAACTGCTTCGTTCTATGAGAGAAGAATGGCCGCCTCTTCTTTGAGACCAGAACATACAAAAACGACGATCCAGCGCCGGCCTCAGCATATCCCAACCTACTCTTCCACATCACCCACTCGTCCATCTATCTATCCACTCAGTCACCTACCTCACTCTTGCGCATCTGGAAAAGCGTCGATCGCCGTCCCCAATCGCGCAGGAATTGTGACTTCTTCTTCCCAGCCCAGCCATTTATTCACCTTCCCTTTCGACTGTCCATCCACTTCACCCTCTACCCAGCAACAGCAAGACCTCTCTCTCTCTCCATCTCCCACCTTCCCTCCCACCAGCGCCGCCCCACCAAACATGTGCTACCACCGCCGCATCCTCTGCACGTGCAACCACACCGTGTGGCTCGCGCGCGTGGGGCCGCCGTGCGAGGACGAGAAGGCGTGGGTGGCGGGCGCGACCGGCGAGCCGTGCATGCTCCGGCAGCCGCACGCACTGGCGACGGTGCGCGTCGAGCGCGAGTGCGACGGCTGCGTGCTGGCGCGCAAGCGGACCAGCGGTGCCATCTCGGCCGTCAGGCTCACTCTCGGCAGCATCCGCGAGACGCTCGAGCGCGCCTTGGGAGGATCCTCGGAGACGACGTCTTTGGCCGGGGAGAGTGGGGAGGAAATCACCGAGGGGGAGGATATCACCAAGGGGGAGAAGAAGGAGAAGAAGGAGAAGAATGGGAGCACGCCGGGGAGGCGGGCCAGCGGGCGACAGCAGCTGCTGGATGGGGGTTCGATCGAGACCACCATGATCGACGCCGAAACGTTGATGGGTCGGCTGGAAAAGGAGAGGCTGCAGAAGGAGAAGGAGCTTCTAGAAAGAAAGGAAAATGACAAGACTGGCAAGGAGGGGCAGGATGTGGACGACGCCGAGACTGACGAGACCATGGAGATGATCGAGGTACGTCCGCTCAGTGGCTCTGGCTAGACTGCTCTCACAGTAGTTGTCTCATGCTCCCACCTCGGTCTGCCGGCTGCCTGCTGCCTGCTTGATCACAATTATATAAAAATGAAACCTAAATGGTCATCCATGCCTTGTGATTTGAATTCCGGTGACTAACTAACGTATCAAGACCTACATCTACTGACTGAATGATCTTACGGGCTCACGGGGCTTAGAGGCTGAGAATCTGGTCTGGCGACGTTGACGCACCATCACTCGTGAACGGGGAGATGCGCGAGTCCTTCAAACAAGCGTCCCTGGAGTATTGACGCTTCGACGTGTGCCGCCTCAGCAAGTCCGGCCGACTCTGCTTGCATGAGCCCAGACTTCTTCAAGAGGAAAGACCCTTTCTGCTGGTGCCCGTCGCCCCCAAGGCTCCCGAGACGCACGCGTTGGTAACGGGCGCTTGAAGGGCGTGAGAGATTGCCATGATGTTTGTGGACAGAAGCGATGTGTTGGATGGGATGTGCTAGAGCTCCACGGATTTTTGTTGACCAGCCCGCCCCTTTCTGTCGTATTATAATACCTTCGAGCGAAGCGAGGCTGGGGGTCTGGGGGGTACCCCCAGGAAAAAGAAAGTTTAAAGGTAGAGTGGTCTTTTCCTGGGGGTACCCCCCAGACCCCCGACCTCGCTTCGCTCGAAGACACTGTAGTAGTAGTATAATCGGGGTTAGTAAATGATGCACGGAGGGCAGTGAGACCGGCAAGCTCGAATGGGACCCGTTTCTCTTATCGTCCCCTCGGCACTTTGATAAGAGAAGCCGGCCCGTTCAACGCGCAGGCCCGCTTTTCCGGCTGATGATCTGCCCCACCTGACCCCGGCTTACTGTTCGCTGTTCGCTGACCTTCTTTTGAGGCTTGAACCCTGGAAACACCGGCCACCTGGTCCCCCGCAGGCTGCGCCAATGAGACATGGATTCGACCTGACCACCCGCCCTTCCTTTGCTTCCCCCTTTTCTCAGCTTGGCTTGGGACTGGATTTTCCAATAAAGGGGGGCCGCAGGCAACGCCATGGGAGCCTCACCAACGCAAGGTCTTCGTCTTGGTTGTGCCCGTGCCCGTCCGCGGCCAGCATCGACGCCAGCAACCCCTCGTCCCTACAGAATCTCCTCTTGTTGTCCTAGAACGCCATCATGAAGAAGCCGGCCGATGACTCCTCCAACCCCCCGCCCTCCTCTTGGGCGGCCAAGCTGGACCCCCGACTGCGCTCCAGCCAACAGCCACGGGGCCCGGCCGGCTCGTGGGCCGACGCGCTCAAACCCGGCTCGTGGGCCGACGCGCTCCAACGACGATCGGCCAGAGACTTTGCTCTCGACGTGGCCATGGCCGCCTCCCTCATCGGCCTCGTCGCCTTCTACCGCTCCTTCCTCAGGCGAGTTCCCCAACAGGCCGACATCCTGCCCTGGTTCTGGCGCCGCCGGTCCCTGCTGGGCACGGTGACCAGCGTCGGTGACGGCGATGGCTTTCGCATGTTCCACACCCCTGGCGGCCGCCTGGCCGGTTGGGGCTGGCTGCGCAAGGTTCCCACAGACAAGAAAGAACTGCGCGATCGCACGGTGAGAGCTGCTTGTCCTCCCATCTGGACGTCTAATACCCACTCTCTCATCCAGCGCCACCTGGACCTCGGCGCTTCGCCTTGGGCTGGTCGCACAGCTGACTGATGTGATGTCCTCCAGATCTCCATCCGCCTCGCCGGCGTGGACGCCCCCGAGGGCTCGCACTTTGGCCGCCCCGGGCAGCCCTTTGCCGCCGAATCGCTCGAGTTCTTGACGGCATACATCATCGGCCGGCGGGTGCGCGCCTATCTCTACAGGCGAGACCAGTACGAGCGCGTGGTTGCCACCGCCTTTCTCCGGAGACCCCCCTTCTTCTTCCCCCGCCGGGACATCGGGCTCGAGCTGATCCGCCACGGACTTGCGACCGTATACGAGGGCAAGGTCGGCATCGAATTCGGCGGGGCCAGTGTCGAGGCCAGGTACCGGGCCGCCGAGGCAGAAGCCAGGCGGAAAAAGCTCGGCATGTGGGGCGCCCGGAAGGGCGCCGGGCTTTTGGGAAGGCTGGTCACAGCGGCCACCCCGCAGGCAGCCCCCCCGCAGGCGGAGAGCCCGGCCGCCTACAAGGCACGGTGGAGGGAGGCTGATGCGCTGAAAGAGGCGGATGAGTTTACGCGGAAGATGTCGGCTGACTCGCCGTCAGCGGGCAACGCCACAAGCAAAATCGCGGCTGCGGCAAAGGTTGTGGCGAAGAAGACGACACGCACGGTCTCGACCTTGTCCAGGCCGACAAAACCGACAAGGGTTAGAAAGGGCAGGAAGAAGAAGTGAGGTGCTATACGGAATGTGAGCAATGACATAAGCGACACCGTGACGATGGTGAAACTAGAAACACGACACGGCTCGGACTGGACGGATATGGAATATGGGGGAGGGGGAATGCACAAGGAAAGATATACGGCTCCATGGAAGCAAGGCCCGTCATCCAGATACGACACCATGCACATAGAACGTGTCCAGGAGACAAGATTTCGCGCCACGACATAAATACAGATACAGAACAAAATAAACACGTAGATCCCAGGGTCCGCACACGCTCATTCACTACCCGATTATACTATTACTCCAGTACCTTCGAGCGCAGCGAGGTTGGGGGTCTGGGGGGAACCCCCAGGAAAAAGAAGATTCTACCTTTTAACTTTCTTTTTCCTGGGGGTTCCCCCCAGACCCCCAACCTCGCTTCGCTCGAAGATGCTGTACAGGATTCCGCTGGACTCGGTGATGCGCGGCGTTGGTGTTCTCTACGCCAATGGCTCAAGTCTTGTCGCTTGAAACAGGAAGCCAAAGGGGCTTACTTGCTTACTTGCTTACTACACCTGCGTTGTCTGGACGGGTCTGGTCTTGCCCCCACCACTTTTGCGTGCGGCGCCGTGTTTCGCATCAACTGAAGGCGGCGGCGGCGGCGGCAGTGGCGGCAGTCCGGCTCGGGAGCCCCTCCGAGTCAAGTCTCGACCAATGTCAGTTTTGCTGCCAGCTCGACCATCGCGATTGCAAGGTCCAGCCAGCTGTCTGGCCTAGAGCATGAACTTAATATCAACAATGAATGTCCAATGCCTGCTCCAGGGATATAGCTTGACAGCTCAGGAATGAAAGGAGCTGTAGCTGGATGCCGCGCCGGCCCCAACGGCATGGAGCGATAATAAAGCTAACTCGGACAGCAAATCTCTCGACAACCGGGGTGGGGGCCCTATCGCTAGCAAAAGTAATAGGCAAGTCAAGTCGGCGAAGGCCCGGGTGTGGTTTCAGGCTCATCACCCACAGCCGCGCCCCAGAGCGGCGGGACGGGACTGGACGGGCGCAGCAGATGGAGGGGCCAGTAAGAAATAGAGGGGGGGCTGAGGGAAGAGAGAGAAGGGGGGGCAAGGAAGGGGGGACGAAAACACCGGGGATGAACAGGAGGGAGAAGAAAAAAAAAAAAAAGAACATCAACGACCACGAGCAATGCTGTCTCCAAGGTTATAGGCTCGACCCAGGAATGAGGGAAGTAATAGAATGCCGCGGCAGTGCATTCAATAATAAAAACGCATACCAGCCACAGCGACAATTTCACACTCGTCATTGGCATTTTCTGCACGCGACCCCCCTGTCCGTAATCCAACGCGCGAATGGGGGGCAGCAACCAATGCAGCAACCAATCAGAGCGAGCAATCAAATGCATTGTATCCAATGGATGGGATGGACGTGCGGTCTGCCCAGTCCCGTGATCCCTGCCCCTGGATTCGCTTTTGGCGGAGCCATGTCCGCAAATTAGGTAGGAATTGCAGTGGTCTGCCTGTGCGAGAGAAGAGAGAGGGAGGGAGAGAGAGAGAGGAGCGGTGATGGCCTAGAAGGTTTTATTCTCCGCTGCACTCAAAGTCATCTCCCACCATCTCTCTCCCTCTCTCTTTTGACATTTCGGCCTCGACGGTGAAAAAGGAACGGCTGTAGATGTAGAGATCACGGTCTCCGCTCATTTAGACCCTCTACCCCGTCACTCCTTTTGAAGATTCTATTTTATTTATTTATTTTCCGTCGTTTCGTTTTCTGTCTCATCGTTGCACCGCCGCTCATTTTTGAATCGTGACGGTCGAGAAGTCCCCTGATTGACCGGCGACCGGCTCTTACTCCGTCGCCATCGCATCAGCATTCGAGAAGAAAAACAAAAACAGCAACAACAGACAACCACGACAATAATATCACAACAACGACAACAAGGGGAAGAGGATATCTGCTGCAGCCAATTCGAGTCGGGAGAGGGAAACGGACAAGCGAGTGTGTGGTGTGTGGAAGGCGAAAGTAAGCCAAACCAAACGACACAAACGGCCGCACAAGACGAGAGAAATCCGCAGGCCGCCGCCTTGTCTCACCATCAAGCGCGCCGGAGAGAAGGTCGGAGCGAAGCGAAAGAGCAATTGCTGCTCCAAGAAATCGAAACGAGCAATTCCGACTGCGTCACCAGTCCACAGGAGAGCGTCTCGCGTGTCGCCGCCAAAAAAAACCTTGGGGATGCTTTTTGGAGCGGTTGGGGTTTGACGGTCAAAGGGCTTGAGGGATCGGTGGGATTTTCAGGGGGAAGATCACGCCGGGAGGTCCAGCCGGAAAGTCAGGCGACCACGGCCGAGCCGTTTTCAACGACTTTGCCGGGAATCGGGCAGGCGGCCACATCTCGGGCGGCGAAGAAAAGCCAGCAAGTCAGCAAGCCAGCAAGTCAGCCAGCCAGCCAGCCAGCGGGGTGGACAGCTCAGCGCACACCGACCGACCGACCGAAGAATCCATCACCAATCGTTACCTTGTTGACCGCCCCCCTTGGAGCATCATCATCATCATCATCATCACCAGCGACTTGGCTGCGCAGCAGACGTGCATACGCTACCGAGGTATATTTAACCTTTCTATACATTTCTATTTCCATACGTGTTTATTTCTTTTGCAGGCAACGACGTGCCTCCACGTGGCGCCATCCATCTTTTCCAAGACTTTCCAAGCCTTGTTTTTTTTTTTTTGTTGTTTTGTTTTATTTTTTGTTCTCCTGCCTGGCATTCAAAAATCCCTCCCCTCCTCCCTCTTCCTCGGGTCGCCGTCATCCCACGGCCTACGAACTCCACGACCCCTGGACACGGCCAAACCGGCACAGCATGACAGGGGGCACCCCGGTTTTGGATCATCCTCACCAGGCCCGCTTGCGGCTTACTCCCATCCGGCCTGGGCCATTCGGACGACGCGAACTGAGCGTTTGGGACCCGTCGCCGTAATTGGGTGGCAGGTGGGCATTGGACAGTGGGCAGCGGCCAGAGCGGACAACGTGTGTTTGCTGTGCGCGAGTTGCATGCGTGGAAGGTGCGCATAAGTGTGTACTTTTGCACTTGTGCAGGCACACTGCAGCCGAACGACCGTGCCTGCAGGCGGAGGGCGGACGAGACTGGGGAAAGAGCGACCTGGGGAAAGAGCGAGAGACGGGATAAGCTTGGCGTCGCAAGCGGATGCACCCGTCGGCCCAGATTCGTCATCGCCCATCGCCCATCCCATCGCTCGGCAGCAACGCGACGTCCAAAGTTTTCAACTTGCCGTTCCGAAACTGGCCTTTTTTTTTTTTTTTTTGCCTTCTTTTTTAGCCTTCATTTTAGCTGCCTAGCTTTGTACCCATGCATTATTTTTTGCTGACAATCTACCTACCACGCTCTTTACTCTTTTTGCAATCTCCAGCAACCTCAGCTCCAGCAACCACAACCACCCATCAATCCATCCACGCGACTGAAGTCGAAAATATCCTGTCGTCGCCCTTGACAACAACTTCACCTAACCTCTAACCTGTCTCTTCCTTGCCCGAGCTTTTTCGACCACCTCGCTTCGACCTCGCTTTGTCAATTGGCCTAATTAGACCTTTTTGCGCCTTGTGCTTCCTTCTTTTCTCCCTTCCCGACCAGTTGCGCAACCAGAAACAGGGATTCCATCTCGCCCTCGCACCTGTTTAACACCCACTTTCCGGCCTCCCCCCCCTTTTTTTTTTTTTTTTTTCTTCTTTTGCAAGGCGGTACGGTTGTGCGACAGTCTCATTTTACCACCCGCCAGCCATTGCTAGAGAGAGGGAGGGCCTTGGCTTGGGCCTGGGGAGAGCAGTAAGACGCCAGGGCGAAACGCCATCGAGCAAATCTTGTCACACTGCTGCCACCTCTACTAGCATGGCCCGCCAATCTTCCGACAACTAGCGTTCCGGGCGACTCAGTTCCGGGCGACTCGTTTCCTATGCACACCACCTGCAGTCCGGAAGCCATCAACTCTAATCGTCTGGCCGTCCAAGGGGCAGCCTGACCGCACGACAAAAAAAGGGGGTGTCGGTGGAAGGGACGTGCCGTCATTTGCGCGCGCGCGAGATGCGCTTTTCCGCGCCGCAGCGGAGGTCCGCGCGACCCACATCTTCCCGATCATCACCCCGATCACGATCATCACTCCCGCCGCAAATAATATCACCACCACCACCACCACCACCACCACGACGATCATTGTCATCATGTTGCGCCATCATCGCCACACTAGCCGCCTTCGCAGCAGCGCCCGCACCTGTGGCCGCAATATCATTTTCTCCCGCGCCTGCAGCGAACCTCGACCTCTCCAACCTCGGCCGCGTCGCCCTAGCCGGCGACTTTTCCGGCGTGTCGCTCTTTCAATACCTCGAGCAGAACGAAAACCCCTATAACACCAATGGCAGCGAATCGCTGCTGGCCCGTCTTCCCACCGGCGCCTTCGTGTCCGTCGCCGACACGGATGCATCCATCCAGTCCATGTGCGCGTTCACGCTCAAAAACGGAACCGACGCCGGAATCGTGTTGGGGGGGAACTTCACCAGCTTCGGTGGTCTGGAATCTACCGCCGCTGCCTTGTTCAACCCAAATACGTCCGCCGTCACCCCACTCTCCGGCTTGTCAGGCACTGTCAGCGCTGTGCTCTGCGACCAGGACACCAACTCGGTCTATGTGGGGGGTAGCTTTGTGGGGGTCAACTCAACCAATGCGATCGCATGGGTCGGAGGCGAGGGATGGACGAATCTGCCGTTTGCGGGCTTCAATGGGCCCGTAACCTCCATAACGAAGGCCCCAAACGGCCATGTCATTTTCGGGGGCAGCTTCACCGGGCTCGGCAACACCAGCACGCCGAGCACTCCAGATGGACAGGTGATCAACCTGTCGACGGCCAACATCACGGCCAGCGGGACGGCATCGACGTCGGGGTTCAACAACGCCTCCAACATCATCTGCAAGACGGATGGGACAGACGCGTCCGGGGATACGTGGCTGCTGGCCGATGACGAGGCCGGATCCTGGGAGGCAACCTTTGGCTTTGGCTTCCGCCCGACAAAGCTGCGCCTCTACAACACTCACCAGGACGGACGAGGCACAAAGACATGGCGGTTTACGGCGCTGCCACTGGACGGAATCATGAACTTCACCTTCATCGATCCCGACACGGGCGCCAACGCCAGCTGCACGAACGAATGCCCGCTGAGCAGCAACACGTCGGTCAAGTTTCAGGACTTTCACTTCGTCAACCTGGTCGGCATGAATCAGTTCCGCCTGGACATCTCGGCTTGGTATGGCGGTGGCGGAGGCCTGGACGGCATCGAGCTTTTCGAGGACGACATCTTTGTCTACGCCGACAACGACTTCAACGAGCCGACCTGCGCAGGCCTCGGTTTTCCATCCACTGCCACCACCACCGGCTCCTGGACCGTGAGCCCCTCGCATTCGAGCACGTCCGAGTACCTGACCGTCCAACTCAGCAGCCCCATCACCGAATCCTCGGCCACCATCGTCTTCTCACCCGACATCCGGCAGTCTGGCGACTATTCGGTCAATGTCTACACTCCCGGCTGCCTGCAAGACGACACCTGCAGCACCCGTGGTCAGTTTGTCATTTCGGGCCAGATGACAGCCAACGCAAACGGGAGCACCCGCATCAACCAGACCCTCTTCCAGACCAACAACTTCGACAAGTACGACCAGATTTACTTTGGCGCCATTGACGCGAGCTCAACCAGCTTCCGCCCGCAGATCACCATGACGCCCCTTGCCGGCCAGTCCTTGTCAACCATGAACTTCGTCGCCCAGCGCGTCGGCTTCGCCCTGATCAACTCGACCGGGGGGCTGAACGGCCTGTTTGAGTACGACCCGTCCTCGGCTGTCGTCAACGCGAGCGACTTTTCCAGCTCGGCTTTCGACATGCTCGGTGCCAACTTCACCACCGGGTCGGCTGTCAGCACGCTTGTCACTTCGGACGAGGGCGTCACTTTTATCGGCGGCAATTTCACCGCTGGCTCGGAGAAGAACATTGTCGCTATGAACGACAAGACCTCGACGGTCCAGTCTCTGAGCAGCGGCGGGCTCAACGGCGCCGTCAACACCATGATCATCAATGGCACGAACTTGTATGTTGGCGGGGCCTTCACAGGCACGCAGGGGGGCTCCACCTCGGGACTCAACCGCGTGGCGGCCTACGACACCGCCAAGAACACGTGGAGTGCTCTCGGCGCCGGCGTCAACGCCAAGGTTGTCAGCGTGGTCGCCTTGACCATGAATGTCACGAGTTTGACCCCGGAGTTTGTGGTGGCCGTCACAGGCGACTTCACGCAGCTCGAGTCGTTTGGCAGCAACGCAGCCGTCACCGTGAACGGCTTCGCCGTCTGGGTTCCCTCGCAGGCCAACTGGCTCCAGAACCTGGACTTGTCGGTTGAGTCGCTCAACGGCGTTCTGACAACCTCTCTGGTCGATTTTGGCGGCGGCGGTAATTCATTCTATGCTGGATCTGTTTCGTCATCGACTCTGGGCGTCAATGGCGCCGCGAGTCTGGCCAGTTCCAAGAGGCTGAGCCGTTTGCCGGTCGACATTCGAGTCCCGAGCAGCCTGTCCAATGCCATCGTCAAGAGAGACTCGACGACCACGACCGCAGTATCAACTACCACAGGCACACAGTCCGGCGTCCTCACCGGCATCTTTGACACCTCCAAGAGCAGAAACCTCACCATTCTCGGTGGTCGGTTCACAGCCACGGCCACTAACGGGTCGACCATCAACAATCTTCTCATCATGGACGGAGAGGACAACGACAAGGTGACGGGGATAGGGTCCGAAATCTCGGCCGACTCGACCTTTGCTGCACTTGCCGTGACTGGTGACAACCTGTTCGCCGGAGGCAACGTGTCCGGCACCGTCAACGGGCAGAGCGTTCAGGCGCTCATCTCGTACAACCTTGCCAGCCGCTCGTTCAACACGCAACCACCGTCGCTCGCGGGCGGCAACGGCACTGTTTCGGCCATAGCCGTGCGCTCCGGCACCGGTGACGTCTACGTGGGCGGGTCTTTCACCTCTGCCGGCTCCCTCAGCTGCCCCGGCGTATGCTTCTTCGGCGCGTCTTCCACGCAGTGGAACCAGCCAGGCAACGGCCTTGCGGGCACTGCCAACGCGATGCTGTGGACGGCCGGCTCAACCCTCGTGGTGGGCGGCAACATGACGATCAACAGCACCGTTGCCGCCTACCTCGCCAAGTTTGACGCCGACAAGTCAAGCTGGGACAGCTTCCCTGGCTCTGTCGGGCAGCTGCCCGGCCCTGTCAACGCCGTGACCAAGGCGTCCAGCGATGCCCGCCAGTTGTGGGTTTCGGGCGTGTCCGCCAGCAACGGATCGACGTACCTGATGAAATACGACGGCTCCAACTGGCAGTCTGCCGCCGTGGCCTTCGACGCCGGCACCAACATCCAGGGCCTCCAGATCTTCTCCCTCACCAGGTCCCACGACTCGACCTCCACCCTGAGCGGCAGCGAGTCGCTCCTCATCACCGGCTCCCTTGCCATCACCGGCTTCGGCGCTGCCTCGGCGGCCGTCTACGACGGATCCACCCTGACGCCCTACGCGCTCACCACGCTCGCGTCCGGCACCGCGCGGGGGTCGATCGCGCACATCTTCGTCGAGAAGGACAACTTCTTCACCTCGTCCAACTCGCACCTGGCGCTCGTGTTTGTCGTGCTGATCGGCCTGGCCATCTCGCTCGGCCTGATGCTGCTGATGGTGTCGGCGGGCCTGATGCTGGACCGGTGGCGCAAGCGGCGCGAGGGATACGTGCCGGCGCCGACGAGCATGTTCGACCGCGGCAGCGGCATGCAGCGGATCCCGCCACACGAGCTGCTCGAGAACCTGAACAGGGGAAGGTCAGGGGCGGCACCGCACGTATGAGATGCGGATGGACAAAATTTGAGAAGGGAAAGAAAAGAAAAAAAAAGTCTTCCAGCCTAATTTCTGGGAGGAAATGCTGCTGCTGCTGCTGCTGCTGCTGCATGCACCGCGGTTTGCTATCGGACAACAAAACAAAAGGGGACTCGAGTGGATAGATGAGATTGGCGTATCAACACAACCACATCTATCACTCCTAATCACTGGCATTGGTCGGCGTTTTTGATCATCTTTTATGTCCTAAAGTGTTTCTTTTTCTTTTTTTTTTCCTGTTGTTTATTAGTAATCTGTGACATGACCTCGCTATACCACTTGCGCATTTTATCTCATTTTCTCATCTTTGCTCATGCCATTGTTCCGTACAACTTGGTATATCTTTTTCTATCTCTCTCTCATCAGCATCATCTCTTCCCCCTATCAGATTTACTGTACTCGCACACTCATCCAGAGTGGTGACCCCTTCCCTTCCCAAGGGGGAGATGGGGGGGTAAGTGTGCATGCATGTAAGGCGGACAAATAGCCGAATAGGTGCGTGACAGAGCGGGATGATCACGGCGCCGTTTTGCGGCGCAAACAGAAAAAGACCGAACGGCACCTCCTCCTCTCCCACAAAGCGGCCGCGGCGCGCACGAGGCAGGGCCACAGGATGGGAAGGGCAAAGGAACGGCGCAAAAAGAGATGAAGGAGAGTGTGCCCTAGGGAGATGACGGATGGAGCACGGGGTTTCTTTTCTCAACCTCCTACGCCTGTTTCCCCGAAGCAATTTCCGGCGTAGCCCATGGCCATGTTTCGGCGTTTCTACTACGAGAAACCTCTAGCGATCTATTCCTCCGTTCATACATAATATGTGCGGTGCCCGATGCCGATGCGGCCCTTTTTGTGTGTGCCGCTGCTGCTGCCAGTTGCCCAGTCCACCTTTTTGCCAATTTGAAGGTTAATATTACTGATCTTTACCGAAGGAAGGTGGGGGGGTGAGGGGGCGAGGAGGATTTGCTGATCACGGAAGAAGATTATGTGCATGCGGTCGCCTGGTTGATATTGTGATCTTGATTCTTGGAGAGGGCGAAGGGCTGACATCCTCCATGCCACGGCCACGGGGCATGAGATGGCGAGGAGGGAACGAACGGCAGGGAATAATGAGAAAGGAGGAGCTTGTCTCTTGAGATCTTGTCCTCTGCTGACTGAGGCTCTAGCGACCCATTAGTGAATATCACGATCTTATCTTCCCATACGCAGACTCGTGAGAGGTCCCAGTCAGTATCTACAGTGCCAATCACGAAATAAACATGTAATATTATTATACTATCTTCGAGCGAAGCGAGGTCGGGGGTCTGGGGGGTACCCCCAGGAAAAGGCCGCTCTACCTCTTACCTTTTTTTTTTTTTTTCCTGGGGGTACCCCCCAGACCC
>WXYE02136279.1:0-18510 GCA_011319275.2 Echinosphaeria canescens | reverse complement strand
CCGGCTCGCTTCTCGGCCTGTTCCTGCTCGAGGCCCTTGAACGCCTCCATCCGGGCGGCGATCCCGCGCTCTTGGCCGTCGTCGTCCCGCAGTGTGAGCACGCCGTTCTTGACCGCGAGCACCTCGAACTGCTGGCCGTTGAGGACGCCGATGTCCTTGTTGTTGACCAGGCACATCACCCGATCGCCGGGGACGGGGACGCCTTGCGGCCGGCCCAGCTTCTTGCGCATGGCGTTGACCAGTGACCACCGGGTGCTGTTCTTCCAGCAGAGCACCTGATCGGCTTGCATGGCCGCGGCCAGGTCGACCTTGACGCGAATCCCCTGCCAGGGCAGCCCGAGCCTGATCTCCGTGGCCAGCTTCAGCACAGGCGAATCCAGGGCCTGGCGGTGCACCTCGGTGAGCAGCACGTCCGGCTCCGCCGCGGTGTAGTAGCCGGCGCCGTCGATCGGCGGGAGCTGAGCCGGGTCGCCGAGCACCAGCACCGGCACTCCAAAGCTCTCGATGTCGCGTGCCATGCCCGTGTTCACCATGGACACCTCGTCCAGGATGATCAGGTCGGCGTAGGCCCAGTCGCTGTTCTCGTTCAAGCTGAAGGCCGGGCGGCGGAGCGTGGCCTCGATCTGCTCAATCTCCTCCTCCAGATCCTCGATGCTCCCGGGTGACGGATGTGGCAGGGACTGCTTCTCGGCGAGCTCGCGCATCGCGTCAAACCGCCGTTTCCGCAGTTTCATCTGCGGGTCAAGCATGTAGATCGAACTGTGGATGGTGTCGGCCGGCACGCCCTTGCGCCGCAGCACGTGAGCCGCCTTGCCGGTGTATGCGCCGAAGACGGCCTTGACGTTCAGGGCCGTCGCGATGTGCCGGGCGATGGTGGTCTTGCCGGTGCCGGCCGGGCCGAACAAGCGGAAGGGCTCGTTGTAGCCCCGACGAGGGTGCCGCGCGACACCGAACCAGGCCCGGACCGCTTCGATGGCGCGCTCCTGCTCGCTGGTGAGAGCGAACCCGAAGGCCGGAACCGACCGTTCCATCAGCTTGGGTTGCGTCAGCTCCACGTCCTTGCCGACTCGCTCGAAGGCCCTCCCGATGCGCACCGGGTCCCCGCACGCGCACACGGTCTGCTCGGCCTTGACCTCTTTCTTGCAATTAAGGCATCGGGCCTCCACGTACTTGATGACCATGTCATCCCCTCTCGACTGCTCTACTATAGCAGATATTCCGGACCGGCGTACGTCCTTGCATCCTCGCCTGCATCTGCTATAGTAGACCTATGACCAAGCGGACGAAGTACCTCACCCCGACGCAGGCGGCCACCAAGACCACCCGGGCCCTCATCTCGGCCACGTACCCGGGTGTCACGGGCATCACGGTCACCACGCGCCTGGGGTTCGGCACCGCGGCCTGCCTGGTCACCTACCCCGAGGGCACCGACTACCAGGTCCTGGAGGAGGCGGCCACCGAGGCCGGCGCCCTCGGCATCATCTCGGGCTCCATGGCCATGACCATCAACTGGAAGGCGTGATGAAAGACCACTGCGGCAAGAAGGTGCGTCGCCTGGACGGCGCCCTGGTCACGTGCGACGAGCCCGTGGAGTACGTAGCCGCCACTCCTCCTGAGCACCCCTATTCCGGCTGGAAACACACCGACCGCAGGACTGACATCCAGCACCTGCCCGTACCGAAAGCGTGGTTATCGTGAAGATCGAGAAGCGTGGCGTCACCATCACCGAGGTCCCTGGCCTGGAGTCCATCGACGTCGCGCCGGCGTCGGAGGACAGCTATCCCGGAGGGGTCTGCATCTCCCTGGTGTTCGAGAAGCGGGTCGCCTTCACCCGGACCGACCTCGTCCTGATGATCCAGGGACTCACGGCCGCCTTGGAGGCAGCTGACGGCATGACCCACCCGACGTACGACGGGACGTACGACGGCAAGCGGTGGACTGACATTTTCACCATTCCGGCCGATGTCGACCGGGTCCTGGACGCCGAAGAGGACTGGTGGATTCGTGACTCGATGGGTCACTGGCGAACCGAGAACGTCGACGGCGCCGGCGGTTTTGTCTACGCAGGCCCCGCCACCAGCCAATACGGCCCGTTCAGGAAGATCGGATGAGCGCCTCGCTGAGCGAGCAGGCGATCGTCCAGGCCGCCCGGGCGGTCTTCCGGGCCACAGGGATGCGCGAGCGCATCGAACGGATGTCCGACCTGAAGCGGGCGGTGGAGGCGTTCGAGCTGCACGCCCTGGCCGGTGCCGTCGGGGGCCTCACTCCCGAGGACCGGTTTCGGGAGGCCCTGTTTGCCATGCCGACTCAGGCCGGCTCGCGTGCCTACAACCTCTACCGCTCGCGGTTCGACACCGTCGACGCCCTGGCCGCGCTCAGCCGGGTCGAGGTGGAGGACATCCCGGGTGCCGGGCCGTCGGTCATCGCGGCCTGGCGCTCGGCCCTGGCTCGAGCCGGACTGGACCCACGATGGGTGCGGTGAACCTGCGCTGGGACCTGGTGGTCGAGGGCGACCGGGTCAAGAGCGTGAAGACCGGCAAGTTCTATGAGGTCACGGCGACCGTGGCCATGAAGGACGGCATCCACCTCACGCTGACCTTGCCGTCCGGCCCGAAGACGATCGTGCGCCCGACGGCGGCCGAGCCGTCGGCCACCGTGATCCGGGGTGAGACCGGCAAGGCCGTGGACGTGTTCGTGACCGTGATGAGTTCGCGATGATCATGCTGCTGGGATTCGCCGTACTGCTGCTGGCCTACCTGGTCCCCGTTCTGGTCGGCCGGGACTACTGCCCGCACGGAGACATCCGGAGCCAGTGCGAGCAGTGCTGCGACGATTACCTGAACTGGGGCCACCAGCCGTGAGCTTCACCGGGGGCGGGGTAGGCCGGCGCGGGAACTGCACGCGCAAGACCGCCTACCCCGCCCGGGCGGCTGCCGAACGGGCCCTGGAGCGCGCCGTGGCCCGGGGTGTCTACCGCGAGAGTCTGAAGGTCGTGCGCTGCTGGTACGGCAAGCGGGACCACTTCCACATCGCGCACGCGATCGGCAAGGACCGCAAGGGACGCCGAGCAAGTTGATCTGCTATAGTAGAGAACAAGAGAAGGGAGAGGGTATGGAAAAGCCACAGTGGAGCCAAGCCCTCCTAGCCGTTCTGACCATGGAGCGCCAACTGAACATCCTGCGCGGCACAGCGCTCAGTCTCCGTTGCGCCGAGGAAGATTCCGGCGGTGCACGCTGCACGGCTGATGCAACCCCTGAGCATGCACATCGGCACGAGCAGGGGGATTTGCCGTGATCCGTTTGTACGACTACCAGGAGCAGGCGCTGGCGGCCGAGGCCGCCCACCGGGCCGAGCACCCTGACGAAACCCGGCTCGCCGTCGTCATGGCCACCGGGCTCGGCAAAGGGATGATCATTGCTCAGCGTGCAGTGCTGCACGCTGAAGATGAACACGATCGGATTTACCGGGCTGACGAGGCGGGTGTCATCGTCCATCGCGGTCGAAGTCAGGTCCTGATCCTCACCCATACCGACGAGCTCACGGCTGACCTCGCCGCGCGCTGCCGCCTGATGGCGGACCAGTCCGAGTTCCCGATCACGGTCGGCCTGGTCAAGGCCGACTCGGACGAGACGGACGCGGACATCATTGTGGCGTCACCGCAGACGCTGCTTCAGCCCGGCCGGCGCGAGCGCATCACCGATGTCGGTCTGGTGATCGTGGACGAGTGTGAACTGTACGTGGCGCCGCAGTGGCAGGACGTCCTGCGCTTCTACGGGTGCATGAGCGCCTGGGGCGAGTGCCCCGATCCGGAATGCTACGGCGGGTGCGGCTTTGAGGAGCCCACTCCCCTGCTCGGCTTCACGGCCACGCTGGAGCGCGGCGACGGCCAGGGGCTCGGCACGCTGTGGCAGGCCGTGTGCTTCTCGCGGGACATCTCCTGGGGCGTCCGGCACGGCTACCTCGTGCAGCCTGTGGGCCACCGGCTGGAGATCAGTGACGATATTTCCGTGGGGTCGGTCGAGGAACTCGACCTACAACTGGTGGAGTCCCTGGCCCCGGAAAAGATCGTCGAGAAGTGGCTCGAACTGGCGGCCGACCGACCGACCATCGCCTTCATGCCGCTGGTGCGCTCGGCGCGCGTGCTCTCCAACGCTTTCCACGCCGCCGGCGTCAAAGCCGCCGTGGTCCACGGCGAGATGCCGGTCTGGGAGCGCAAAGAAGCCTTGGCCGACTACGACTCCGGCAAGGTGACCGTCCTGGTCAACGCCATGGTGCTCACCCGGGGTTTCGATGCTCCCAAGACGTCGTGTGTCATCATCGGCCGGCCCACCAAGAGCCGGAACCTGGGCATCCAGATGGCAGGCCGCGGCCTGCGCCGGGTGCCGGGGATTCCGGTTGAAGAGCAGGACTGCATCCTCATCTACGTCCAGGACGCCAGTACGGACCTGTTCACCCACGCCGACCTGTCCGACAAGCCCCTGGACCGCACGGCCACGGGCGCGCTGACGGTCATGGAGGACGCCTGGGACATCGGGGCCGCGCTGGAGGAGGAGTCCCGGCACTGGGCGGGCAAGGTCTCCACGGTCGAGTTCGACCCGCTGGTGCGCCGCTCGAGCAAGGTCTGGAAGACGACCAAGGGGGGCACGCTGTTCCTGCCGATCGACAAGCACGGCGACTACGTGTTCGTGGTCGGGACCTCGGTGTTCCTGCGCACCTGGGCGCACGCGTCCATGCGAGGCAAGTACCGCTCGACGCGCCTGCACAAGGACCTGCCCGACCTGGACATCGCGCTCCAGGTCGCCGAGGACGAGGCCACGGACCGCGGGGGCGACGTCGGCGCGCTGCTGGCCGACCGCACCCGGCCCTGGCGTAAGCAGATCCCCTCGGCCGAGATGCAGGAGTACGCGCAGCGCCTCGGCCTGGGCAAGGAACTGATCAAGATCATGGAGGACCGGGCCGGCGGCAAGGCCGGAAAACTGTCGGACCTCATTTCTAGGGTGGAGGCCACGCGGGTCATCGACCCGCTGGTTATCAAGATCAAGGGGAAGGTGGGGGCGGAGTGAACGACGAGGAGTTTGAGCGCTGGAAAGAAGAGAATGGCTGGTACTTCACCTGGGGTGACCTGGTGCTGATTCTTGGCTTTATCGCGGTCATGTGGATCGTGGTGAAGCTGTCATGAGGACGTGCTGGACGTGCCTGGCGGAACACGAAATCGACGCACCGTGTCGCCTGAACCCGACCGTGCGCGGTCAGCAGTTGGAGGGCTCGCCGGGTTTCACGATCGGGGACCGGACCGCAGATCTCTTCGAGGCGCCGGAGGACCGCGGTTACGGCCCGATCTTCACGGCCACCTATGAAGGCGAGGATGCCTGCTGCGGTGACGGGGTCGAGGTCGGTGACCGTATCCGCTCCGATGGCGGGGGCGGCTGGATTCATGCAAACGGAGAGTGTGACGCGTGACTGACCTGTTCGATGATGCGGCGCCGGCCTGGGGCCTGGACAAGGCGATCGGGAAGTACCGTTTCCCGCACCCCGAGACCGGCAAGCCGGGAACCTGGAAGCGCGCCACCAACCTGGTGGGCGCCTTCAGCGAGCAGCGGGCCCTCCAGCTCTGGCTGGAGCGGCTGACCATGCTCGGCCTGCTGGCCCACGACGGAGTGCTCTTCGATGAACTCGCCGTCTCGGGCGTGGAGGAGATGCCGCCGGCCGAGCAGCGTGAGTACCTCGAGGATCACGCCCAGAAGGCGCGCACGGTGGTCGGGGGTGACTCCGGCGCTCGCAAGGGCACGGCCCGGCACGACATGCTGGAGCACTACATCAGCACGGGCGAGCGCCGGGGCCACGGCCGGATGGGGCTGCAGCTCGAGAGCCTGCTCGAGGCCCTGGACAAGCACGACCTGGACATCATCCCCGGCACCAACGAGACGCACCTGTGGCACCCAGCCGCCGGCGGCACGGTCGGGCGCCGGGACACGCTAGTGATGTGCCGCCGGACCGGTGGCGTGGGTCTCCTGGACCTGAAGACGCAGGAGAGGTTCTGGACGTACCAGGAGCACGCCGGTCAGCAGGCGCTGTACCACGACGCGCCGTGGCGCTGGGACGGCACGGCCTGGGTTCTGAATGAGACGTTCGCCAGTCACCCAACCCTTCTTGGCCGCCCGGGCGGCGTCGACCCCGGCATGCCGGTGGCGCTGCTGGCGCACATGCCGAGCAAGGGTGAAGCGCTTCCGGTCCAGCTCCACGAGCTCTCGATCGGCTACGGCCGGCGTGTAGTGGACCTGGCCGTCCAGGTTACCGAGCTGCGCAGCATCGGCAGGAGCGTGGCAGAGAAAAGGCGCGTGGGGGGCTTGCGTCCCCTGTAGTGCCCTGCTATAGTAGATCTATCAGCAAGTTGAAGCCCCTGACGGACGTACCGGCGTAACGTCCCAGGTAGTAATCGCCGGCCACTGTTCCCCCGGTGAGGCCCTTTTTGGGCCCCGCGGATCCGGCGCCGGGGGGATACGCAGCCTCATCCCTGATCAGTGAGTCGTAAGTGGCGAGCAACATCGGCCCAGCAGCGCTGAGTTGGACTAGGCAGCCCGTTCGAGTCGGGCATGAGGCGCGTGTACTACCCGACCGCAGGAAGAGAGATCACGATGTCCCTGTTCAGCCGTACCCGCCAGGAGAGCGTCACCAACTCCAGCCCGCGCGAGATCAGGGCCGGCCAGCGACGCGCCCGGCTGACCGACGCCAACGCCTCGACCCGGCCGAATCAGGTCACAGTGAAGGAGTTGCGGCAGCGCCCCAGCTGAGCTATAGTAGAGAAGCAAGACGCGGAGATTCCCCGGGGAGCGCCGGGAGGGAAAGGGTCTCCGCAACCGGGCCTGCTGATGGAGCCAGGGAATAGTCCCGCCATCGGCTGAGCGCCCGGAGCCCCGGCCGGGAGCACCTGAAGTTGAGGGTGGGCGTTCAACTCGCCACGGGGCACGCAGTCCGTCCATCGCCCGGATGCACCGACCTGGTGCTACTCCTGACGTGTAGAGCGGACACGGGTTTGGTTCTCTGGGCTTCCCGTATCAAAAACGCTCCAGGGAGCAAGCCTCATTAGCTCAGTGGTACGAGCGGCCCGGTTGACGGGTGTGTCCCAGGTTCGACTCCTGGATGAGGCACGAGTTGGACCAACTCGGCAGGGCGTGAGGGGACCGGATACAAGCCCGGCACGATGCCCATACCGTGGACCCGCGCTCGGCTAGGACGGAAGCATCTGCCGTGACGGCTCGGAGAGACGAGCACAGAGGGTCCGAGCGCGTTACGTTTCGAGCGCGTTGGTGGAACGCGCTCGGGCCCTCACCTACAACTGAACAAGCCTCATTAGCTCAGCGGCAGAGCGCGCCAGAGGCGAGTGGCCAGGTTCGACTCCTGGATGAGGCACGAGGGGCGAGGCGTCAAGTTGCGTGCAGTGCTGTACGCGTAAGTCTTTCCTCGCCCCTCACCTACAACTGAACAAGCCTCATTAGCTCAGGGGAAGAGCTCCCGCGGTTTATCCCGGAAGCGGCCAGGTTCGAGTCCTGGATGAGGCGCGAGGGGCGGGAGTGATTACAGCGTTGCTTGCACTCGTCTGGCCCAACCCGCCCCTCACCCGAAGATCAAGCACACAGAGAAGCAGGAGCACAAGCAGATGACCGACACGAACACCACGGATGACCTTGAGCTGTTCGACGACGCCAAGGAGACGTTCGCCGGCAAGGAGGACCTGAAGGACCGCCTGGTCCTCATCTTCGCCACCGGCAAGCACGGCGAGCGCAAGAGCGAGGCGTCCGGCAAGCCTTACCCGTGGGTCGAGACCGTGACCCTGGTGCTGGACGATGGCCCGGACGGCGACTCGATCACCGACCTGGTGCCGTCCGCGGCCGGCTCGCCGGTCGAGCTTCCGAACTTCCAGTGGTCCACGACCGGCATGACCTCGCGGCTGATGCCGCGGTCCACGTCCGGCAATCGTCGGCCCATGCTCGGCCGCATCAACTCCCGCAAGAACAGCAAGAAGGGCTTCAGCGACTCGTGGTCGATCTCGGAGCCCACGGACGAGGACAAGGTGACGGCCCGTCAGTACGCCGCCAAGATCACCGAGATCATCGCCCGGCTGGAGAACGGCGGCTCGGACGACGACGCGTTCGACTAGCTAACTGTTAACAAACCTACCCAAACCGCACAGCCCCCCGGTTGCCGCCGGGGGGCTGTGTTCGTCACAGAGCAAGGAGAAGACGTGCATCTGATCATCGGCTCCGAAGAATCACCCCCTGAGCTGGGCTGGGCCGGCCGCCAATGGCACGAGATCACCAACATGGCAGGGTTGGCCCAGGGGGAGCGCTCGTTCGTTCCCGGTCAGCACCTGAACGTCCCGACGCCTGACCTGGCCCACCTGGCGGACGTCATCACGGAAGCGGCCAGGACTGTCACGGCCGCCATCGCAGACCAGGGCCGCTCCAGCCACAGCGAGGCCGAGCTACGGCGCAAGCTGACCGAGCTGGTCACCGAGCTCGACTCCGGCAGCTACGTCCGCGACGTCTCAGCGCGACTGAAGGAGGCGCTCGGATGATCGAGGAGATCCGTTCACTGGCCGACGTCCGGCCAGGCGACATAGCGATCATGAAAATGGGCGGGTTCGTGCCCGGCTTCTTCCCGGTGGCAATCGGCCAGGCCCTTTGTAAGGAGAGCTTCCGGATCGGCCCGTTTCGGGCTGATCACGTGCTGATCTGCGTGGAGGCCGCCGGACCTGGACGCCCGGCGCGCGACGTTCCGTTCGGCGAGATCCTGCCAGGCGAGCGCATGGACACCTATCGCTCTCTCCCCCGCGCCGTCCAGGCCATGCCCCGCGGCGCTGAGGAGATCGCCCTGACGCCGGCCAAGCACTGGACGGACGGCGTGGTCTGGTTCCGCCTCCTGGAGGATTACCCCGGCCAGGCTGAAGACGCAGCTGCCATCGCGCGCCTGTTCGTCTCGAAGAAGGTGCCGTACTCCTTCCTTTCCTACCTGGCGCTCGCGGCGTGGAGCCGGGGGCTGAAGGCGGAGCGGCTGGAGAAGTGGATCGATCGGCGGCAGCAAATCGTAGCGGGGTGGCGTACAGACCATAGACCTGACTTCAAGGTCAGTCTCCCTGCCGAGGCCATCTGCTCCGTGCTGGTGGACCAGGCGTGGAGTCTGACCGGCAAGCGGGTCATCTCCGGCGTTGCCCGGCAGTGCGTGACGCCGGGCAAGATGGCCATCCAGCTCAACAAGCGTCCGGGTGTGCTACGTGCCGGCCCCGGGTTCATGGCGGAATCGCAATGATCGACTTCTTTGAGGGCCTCACCGTGGTGGAGTGGCTCCTGGTGGCCGGCCTGGTACTGGCCTACGTGCTCCTGGTGCTCGGCGTGATCGTGTTCGCCGAGCCGGGCCCGGCGCTGGGGCCGGAAGAGCGCGGCGGCCGTCACCGCAGCCCCGGCCAGCGCCCCGCCACGCTGGCCGACGTGCCGCCTGCGCGCCCTACCTGGCTGGGCGGAGACGAGAGTCAAGGCTGGTGGATCTGGGCGGACGGCCAGCAGGCACCGCGGCGGCACTGACGTCAGAATGATCAAGCGGCCCAGGGGCTCGAAACCCCTGGGCCGTCCTTTGTCTGCGAAATTGAAACGTGTCAAACGGGGGCAAAAAGATACCGGCCCCTGCGGGCCGGTGCTTGATCACTTGGCGGGCTGGATCCGGTAGGTGGGCCACGGGTACTCGTCCCAGTCGTAGTCGTCCTGGGCGTTCTCCAGGCTCTCCTGGAGCGCTGCCCGCATCTGGCGGAGGGTGCCGGTGGCTACCAGGCTCTCGGCCTCCTCGTCGTCGGCCTCAAGGTCCAGGTCCACTTCCACCAGTTCGAACAGCATCTCCGGGGTTCCTCTCTCTTGCTTGTAACTCTACTATAGCAGACCAATGGAGGGGGCCGCAACCCCCTCCCTCAAGGTCACTCGTCCTCGTCGCACCGGCAGGTGGCCCGGCCGTCGAACAGCCGGCCGATGATCTGGTCCAGGATGGTCGAGCCTTCGAGCACCTCGGAGAAGGAGCCGGTCTGGTAGGTCACCCCGCGCTCGGCCGCGTCCTCCACGATCTCCTCAGCGATCACCTCGAAGCACCCGATGGTGTGTCCGCTGTTCTCCGCCTGCATGGCCTCGAGGTCGTGGTTGATGGTGGCCGTTGCGCTCATCGCTGTCTCCTTGACTCGTTCCCTCTTGCTTATATATCTACTATAGCAGACCAATAGAGGCCGCGCAAGCCCTGTGATGTATAGCACACCGATGCCTGATGATCTTACAGCTCTGCTATAGTAGACCTATGGAAGCCACCGCAGTATTCGCCGCCGCGTTCGCGGCCCTCTACGCCGGCCATCACGTCGGGGACTACTGGGTCCAGACGGACCACCAGGCCCGCCACAAGGGCGACGCCGGGCCAGCCGGCGCCGTTGCGTGCCTCGCGCACGTGCTCAACTACGTGGCGACCCAGTCCGCCTGCCTGTTCCTCCTGGAGCTGGTCACAGGCCTTCGTGGCGTCCTGTGGCAGGGCGTTGCTGCCCTGGCCCTCTCCGGCATCACCCACTACCTGGCCGACCGGCGCGAGCACGGCCTGATGGTTCGGCTGGCCCGTGCCTTGCCAGGCAAGGATGCCTTCCTGCGCCTCGGCGTACCGCGGCCGGGAATGGGCGACAACCCCTCCCTGGGCACCGGTGCCTGGGCCCTGGATCAGTCCTGGCACCTGTTCCTGGGCGTGTTCGTGCCGGCGCTCATCATCGCCGCTTGACACCCCTTCCAGTGGTCTGCTATAGTAGAGTTAACAGAGAGAGGGACGCGGAGATGCTCAAGACGATCTGGAACTGCCTGCGCTGCGGAGCAGCGCTTCCTACCACGGGCCCGCGCTTGTGCCCCATCTGCAACAGGAGTGAGGACGCATGATGCATCGCCTGGGCAAGATCTGGACAGCCGGCATCGCCTACGTGGCGCTGGCCGCCGGCGCCGGGCTGTCGATCATGTACAACGTCCTCCAGACCACGGCCAACCGCGGCACGCTGCTGGCCTGGCACGACATCGTGACGGCCGTGGCCATGCCCGGACTGGTGGTCCTCATGGTCGAGCTCTACGTGAACCGGCGCTGGACCGGGCTGCCCTGGTATTACCAGGTGATGCGCGTGGTCGGCTTGGGCGGCATCGGCCTGGTGGCCATGCGCGCCTCGTGGACACATGGCCACGCCTGGCTCCTGGCCCATGGCCAAACCCCGGACGTGGCCATCGCGTGGCCACTGGCCATCGACGCCCTGGCCATCATGGCCACAGCGCTCCTGCTGGCCGGCCGGCGTGGCCACGTGGCCACGCCGGCCACGGTGGCCGCCGAGGACACGTTGGCCACGCCGGACGAGGACATGGCCTTGCCACGCAAGGAACCGTTCTGGCCACCGGCACCGGACGCCTTGGACATGGCCATCATGAAAGCCGACCCCGTGACCACGCGTCCCGAGGGGGAGCTGGAGGCCTGGGTGGCCGGCTACGAAAGGGCCATCGATGAGGCCGGCCGCGACTTGGCCAACGAGGCCGAGCGGTTCGTGTCCGGTGTTCAGGTGCCGGTCATGCCCGGGCCCGTTGCCGCCTGGACCACCGAAGGCGCGACGGTTCCTCCGCTCCCGCGGCGCGATGGCCCGTTGGGCGTGCCGGCCGAGGCCGTGGAACTGCTCAGGGCCTGGGAGCCTGCCGCGCTCGGCAGCAAGGACGTGGACGCCCTGTTGGCCGCCTACTTCGGGCGCACGCCGCGTACCGTCCGGCGCTGGCGCTCCGCCGTCTTGGGATCGGTCAGCGCACCCCCTTCCTCCTGATCTTCAGGTCTGCTATACTAGATCTAAGGGAGAGGGAGGCCGATAGTGCCGAAGGGGACCGGGTTCGTCCCGTGTACCAACTGTGGCGGGAGCGGGGCCACCAACAAGACAGAGATCTATGTCGAGAACGGCAAGACCAAATCCCGGGTGGTCCGGGTCGTCTGCACCAAGTGCGGCGGAAGGGGAGGGTTCCATGTCTAGTACGTGCCCGTACTGCCACGGTAGGCGCACGGTCGCCTGGGTGAACCCCAAGACCGGAAAGACCGAAATCATCGTCTGCACCGTCTGCCGCGGCCACGGCAAGATCTGAACGGCAGAAAGCCCCGGGAGTGCTTCAAGCTCCCGGGGCTTTCTGGTGCCCAACCGCGTATCTCCAGACAGCCTAGACCTGCCGGGCCATCACGAAAAGATCAAGCTCTGCCTCGTCGTAGAGCATCGCCCGGCCGCGGCTCCCGACCGGCTCCGGGAACGTCTCAGCGAACCGCTCCCGCCACTTCTGAAGCTGGGTGAGAGTGAGGCCCGGACGGGTCGAGACGTAGGCGCTCAGGGCAACTCCGAGCTCTGTCGTCATAGTCTCTGACCAGGGGGGATCCTCGTTTTCGTATGTCGACACCGACAGCCCGGCCATCATCGCCGGCACGTCCGGGACGGGCTCGCCGCCGGTCGCCCAGGCGATCAGCTCGGCCTCGGCGTTTTTGATGTCCATGAACGGCGCCTGGAGCTCCCGCAAGGTGTCGCCGACCACCAGATGCCAGCGTCCGGGCTTGCCGCGGCCGGTCGGCGCCGGCTTGATCTGCGGGGCCAGCATGCGCCACTGGTTGGCCGTCGCGCGCGCGAGCAGACGGATCCCGAAGTTCTCCCGGTTCTCGGCCCCGGCGGTCGCCTTGGCGCTGAGGCTCTGGCCGGCCATCAGGATGTGCATGCGCAGCTCGCGGCCCATGCTGGAGAGGTTGCCCAGCGCGGTCAGGGCCGGGCTCATCATCGGATCACCCTGGCCCTTGATCGTGCGCCAGTACGCCCGCAGCCGGTTGCTGGCCGCGTTCATCTCCTCAAGCACCGCCACCAGCGGCACCAGGGTGTCCGGGTCGCCCCCGCTGGACACGAACCGGGCCCGGCGCAACAGCTCGGCGTCCAGCCAGATGAGCGCCTCGTGCAACTCCTCGCTCTCGCTGGCGTAGAGCACGCCGGGGATGCGCCGCAGCCACATGTGGCTGGTGAACTTGGCGTCCAGGCAGGCCACACCGTACCCGCGGCGCATCAACTGGCCGACCAGGAAGGCCAGCAGTTCGCTCTTGCCGGCGCCGGATCCGGCGGCCAGCAGAGCGTGTGGGCTCTCCAGATTAAGGCTGATGCTGACCGCAGCCTTGGCGCCCTGCCCGGCCAGGAGTTCATGGGCCGGGCGCTCCGTGGCCATGTCCATGTCCGCCATGACCACGGATGCCGGTGGTTTGGCCGGCATGGTGAATGTGGCCATCGGCCGACGGCCGGCCAGTGCCCAGGTGGCCGCGATGTCCGGCGTGGCCAACCGGTCGGCCACGACCTTGACCACCTGACCACGGGAGCCCTCCTCGCCGACCCACCCCATCGGGAAGGTGATGGCCACGGCGTGGCCACCGTCCATGTCCCGGATGTCCGTGGCCACGTCCACCCACCGATGGCCATGGCCACGGACATGGCGGACTTTGGCCACGTTGGCCACGGCCGTGGCCAACGGCTCGATGATGTCCCGTCGGTGGACACGGCGCCGGTGGCCACGGATCAGTGGCCACGCGCTGGCCATGGCCACGATGGCCACGGCCATGGCCATGCGCCATGGCCAGATGATGGCCATGGCCACGATGACCGGCGCGGCCATGGCGGGGAGCCTGGCCACCAGGAAACGCCTATAGCCAGGTAGGAATTGATAGGGCGTGGCGTGGCCACTGATGTCCGTGGCCACCGTGCCGTACCGGAAGCCGGTCGCGTTGGTGTAACGGTGGCCGTTGAGCGGCCGACCGGAGAACCACCGGTAGAGCCCGGCCAGGCGCCCGTTGAACCCGGGTGGACAGGGGTAGGTGGCCGCGCTCTTGATCGACTTTAGGGGCATCCCCCTACGTTACATAACTGGTACGATGCCTTCAATGCGTTACAGTGATCGCGTGACAGCAGAGACCCTGACGCCGTACGGCGAGATTGCTGATGTGCTGGGGCGCCTGCCCCTGTTGGTTGCGAGTGAGCGACGGAGCCGTCGTCTCGCCCTGCGGCCGGCGGCCATTGAGATCGGAATCGGCCACACGACGTTGGCTCGCCTCGAAAGGGGCGAGAACAGTCGCGTCGATGTCGCCACGAAAGTGTTGCGCTGGCTGGACCACGGCCTACCGGTCTGATATAGTAGATCAATCAACGGCGGGCCCGGGGTAGCAGAGACCTCCCCGGGCCTGTTCTGTCTCTTCTGGAGGAACCGTGCCTGAGTTCGACGTAGGCGATTTCATCAACCTGGTCCCGTACGCGTGGACCGAACTTCCGGGCGCCGGCATGCGCGTCTACTCGGGCAATCCGATCGGCACGCTGGCTCAGGTACTCCCGGACGGCCAGGTCAGGTTCCTCGGCGCTTACGAGTTGAGGATCGAGCTTACGTCTGCTATAGTAGAACAATGAGAGCGATGACAGTCCTGGTCCTTTACATCTGCTGCATCATCTTCGGCCTGCTCTGCTCGATCGAGATCGAGCAGGCCGGGGTCACCCTGAAGGCGCTGTTGCTGCTTTTCGCGGGCATTGCGAATCTGCTCAGCGCGACCCTGTTCCTCAGCAATCGCAAAGCCCCGTGAAGCGCTGGTGGAGGAAGGTGCGCCGGCGCTGCCCGGGCATCTACGCCTACCGCACGCGCCAGCACCTGAGCTCGCGCAACGAGTGGGGCTACGTCGGCAAGAGCAACCGGCTGGACCTGCGAGCCGGCCAGCACGCCCAGAACGCGCCCTGGCACGACCTCGTCATCCGGCGCTACATCATCATCAAACTGCCGTGGTGGCTCGGCTGGGACTGGGTGCTCCTCCCGCTGGAGACCCTGGTCATCCTGCTCCTGCTGCCTCGTTACAACAGCCAGAAGAATCCGCGGCCGGGCAAGGTCCGGCCGATGCAGCAGAAGATCCAGCGCCTTGAGCGCGAGAGCGCCACCGCGGTCTACCGAGCCAAGCTCGAGCTCGTCCGATGGCGCAGATACGCCATCACGGCGTTGGGATGGATTGTCATTTTCGTTGGAGTGGGGGGATACCTGTGGACACGGTGAAATTACGAGCACTGGACGAGGCGCTCAAAGACGCCGATCGCGTGGCTGGAGAGCTCAGAGAGGCACTCCGGAAGGTGGCGTTTGCGGTTGCCAACCTTGCAGCCGCGATCGAGTCCGCCGTCGAGTCCGCCGGCCTGCTGGCTGCGATGGAGGGGGACCGCGATGCAGCCAACGACTGACATCGACCGGCGCCGGGCCCCCGGCGCGCTCTACGTGAAGCGCCCGGCCGACCTGGTGGCCACCGAGCAGCGGCAGACCGAACTGCTCACGGCCGGCATTCATCAGCGATGGGAGCTGCGCGCGGCTGCCGTCCGGCTCGAGCGTCGCGGCGAGATCAAGATTTTGCGGCGCGAGGTGTGGAACGAGGACGCCGGCGAGTGGTGCATGGTCGTGCGTCGGCTCAAGCCGGCCACACCGGCATGGCGCAAACGCGCCATCATCGGTGGCGTGCTCGCCGCCGTCGCGGGAGCGGTCCTCTGGCTGGGCTGGCTTACCGCGACCACCCTGGCCGCCATCCCGGGAGCCGGACTGCTGGTACTCGTCGGCGCCTGCTTCGTGGGCTACGTCGTCGTGCTCCAGCGGGAGCGCACCATCGGACCGCGGCGCCGCGGCGTGGACGTGGACGTAAAGGTCCGCGTACGCTGACCGGGCGCCGTGCCTCCATCACCGCACAAAACAGCCCCGACCGAACCGGTCGGGGCTGTTTTGTGCTTGAGAGGCTCAGAGCCCCGGCCGGGCCGAGTCTCAACGCCTCGCGGCCGTCACGTACCGGTCAAGCGCGCGCCAGAGCAGGGACCCCCGGTCCGGGGCTTGTCTCAGTCTAGCGGTTCTTCTTCAGCCAGGCCGTGCCGAGACCGACCACGGTCGCCACGCCGGCACTCGCCAGCGAGACCCACCAGCCCTGCTGGCCGTTCAGGTCCAGCTTGGTCAGCGCGTCCACGACGCCCTGAACCACAGCGAAGACCACAAAGCTGACCGCGAGGCCGGCCTTGCTCTCTTTGGCCAGGCTCTTGCCGCCGTCGTTGTTCGGTCCCGCACTCTTGGCCGGGTCACTGGTGTACGTCATTCTGCTTACCCCCTGTTGCACTGGTAGAGATCGTGCATCCCGGTCCACGCCCGGAAAGCTTCCTGCTGGATCTTGGTGCTCGGCGGAACGGCGTCGTAGATCGCGAGCTGGGTGAGCACTACGTTGCATGTAGCGCGCCGGCCGGCCTCGGCCGCCTGTTCACGCGCGGCGCGATCGGTCTCCACCGTGCGTTCTGCCACCTGAATGCTGACGATCGCGGAGAAGCCCGCGCTCGCCGCGGTGGAGAGCACAAGAGCCAGCCACGCATACCACGCGGGCATCTTCATGCAGGCTCACCAGTCCTCGATGATTCGCCAGGCGATGACGGCGGCAGCGCCTCCGAAACTGAGGATGATGACGGCGGCGGCGTAGAGGCGGTACCACCGGTCCTCATGTTCACCAACTGCGCTACGCCCGGAACGCCGATCGCGAGCGCCCCCACCAGCACCAGAATCTCGCTCGGCTGGGACGGCGGCTCGAACCCTAGGCCCTTGAGCAACCCCGCCTGCTGGAAAATCAGCCCCCAGCCCGCGATGAAGGACGCCAGATCCCGTAGGACGGCGCGCAATCCTGGCCGTGTGCTCACTCATGTTCCGCCCAACTGTGCATGAGGCAGGGTACCGTCCCATTGATCATGAACGGCCTGACCGGTCAGGACTCGAGGCGGGCCTTCAGCTTGTCCAGCAGGCTGGTGGCCAGCGTGTCCGAGATGTCGGCCGAAATCGCCTCAGCGATGGCCTCCTCATCGACGTCGGCGGACGGGATCGCCGAGATGCCGGCCAGAACGGCCGGGAGCTGGGTGCCGTTGATGGCCTTGGTGCGCACGTCGGCCTGGACGAGGGTGCCGCCCAGCGAGACGCCCGAGGACAGCTTGGTGTCCAGAAGTTCCTTGATCAGCTCGGCGCGGTCTTCCTTGGTCCCGAGGGACATGTCTGCTCCTTTGAGGCCCGTAAGCCACGGTGAGGTGTCGTTCTCCCGGGCCGTGACGTAGCTGGCCGAGAAGTGTGCGTGGTTGGTGTGCGGGTCGGCGCCGGTGTATTCCTGCGGCTTCCAGCCGTTCGAGGCCGACCATATGCGCCGGTTGAAGATCACATACTTCAGCCGCGGGTCGCCGATGACCTGCCGGACGATCTGCTCCAGCGAGAGTCCCGGCGTCTTCAGGTCCACGTCGATGTCCAGCGCGTGGACCTCGTTCTTGCTGTCGGCGTCGTGGTCTTTGAGATAGTCGCTGTCCTCGTCGGGCGTGTGATCGCTCTTGGAGGTGTGCGCGCTGTCGCTGATCGTGCCGTCCGCACCCTTGTCCCGCTTGGGCGCGAGCGCGTTGATTTCGTCCCGCAGTTTGAGCAGGCAGGGAACTACGACCCAGGCACTCATGGTCGTCAGTCTATGAGGCTGGGCAGGAAACTGGCAGCAAAGAACGCCAGCCCGAGGGCCACGAGGTTGATTCTGGACGTCACAGCCGTCACGGACGCGATGACGAACAGGACGACGGCGATGATCAGAAGCACGATGGTCAGCAGCATGTCTGTGGATACCCCCTAGAGGTCGCGGATGAACTCGCACTCGAAGACGCTGGAGTTGGAGCCGGTCGCCACGGTGACCTGAGCGCCACCCGAAATCTGGTTGGCTACAGCCTCGAAGTAGTCTGTGGTGCCGTTCGCCGAGGCCTCCAGGGTTACCGTCTGAGACCGGGCTCCCGTGATCAGCGGCGGGATGTGCCGAGACAGTGGAGCTATCGGTGTCGTGCCGTTCTGCCTGATGGCAATCTGGATCGCCGTGTAGCTGGGAGAGGCCGGCAGGAACACGGTGGCCGTGAACCTGAACCAGCCCGCGCGCGTAGGCGTGATGCGTGAAGTGTTGCTGGCCTCGCTGTGGTAGCCGCCGGTGTCCACGACCTCGGAACCGGACCCGAACAGCAGGGCCACGTCCGTGCTGTTGGCCAGCGACTGCGTGGCCTGGGCCACCAGCCGGGTGATCGGCCGGTTCGCCGAGCCGGCCAGGATGGCGTTGATGAGATCGGCGGTTACCGGATCCCCGACTTCTACGTCCGCGGCCACGATGCCTCCTTATTCACAATGCTGCATAAAAGATGTCGGCTACCTGGACTGCGGCGCCGGCGGCCTGGCTCTTGCTGATCCCGTTGACCGCCCGGGCCGAGAGCGTGAACGCCTGCGGACTGAGGACGGCGTAGTCGTCCGCGGTCACCGTGACCGGCAAGGTGTTGGTGTTCGAGGGCTGGATGTTGGCCCGGACGCCGTTGAGCCCGGAGGACCAGGTCGTGTCCGTACCCGTGATCATCCAGGCCGGCGGCTCGGCCGAGCGCGC